>JAODAL010017884.1:0-76361 GCA_025379985.1 Phyllomedusa bahiana | reverse complement strand
AAAAAGAAGCAAAAAAAGGAAATTTATTTTGTTTTTTTAATTTATTTTTTAAAAAACTCCCCCGGGCCCCCTGCAGCTTTTATAAAAAGCCCCCCCCCCTAGCTTTAAAAAAACAAGCCCGGTCTAGGCTTTTTTTTTTAAAACAACCCCCCCCCTGCCCTAGCTTTTATCCCAACCCCCCTTTCTGTAAATACAAGCCCCTGTCTAGCTAAATCCCAACCCCCCGTCTAGCTATTTACCAGCCCCGTCTACTATTTTTCCCAAGCCCCTGTCTAGCTAAAATCCCAACCCCCTTTCTACCCTATAAAACCAGCCCCTGCCCAGCTATATACCAGCCCCTGTCCGGGCTATATACAAGCCCCTGTCCACTATATACAAGCCCCTGTTTTTCTAATAAAACCCCCCGTCTAGCTATAAAACCCCCTATCTAGCTATAAAACAACGGGGCCCGGGCCATCAAAATTTTCAGGGCCCCAAACGGGTTGAAAAAAACCTGGGCCCCCCCCCCACGCCCCAACCCCGCCCCCGCGTAAACCCCCCACCCTCTCCCCAACCCCCATCGCCCCGCCCCCCCTCAAAACACAGCCTCCCCCAGCCTCTCACACACCCACAGCCTCCCCCCGCCTCTCACACACCCACAGCCGCCCCCAACCTCACACACACACACAGCCCCCCCCATTTTTCACACACACACCCCCCCCAGCCCACACACACAGCCCCCCACCTCCCACACACCAGCCTCCCCCACCCACACAAAACACCCCCCACCTCACCCCAAAAGCCCCCCCAACCCACAAAAAGCCCCCCCCCCACCCTAAAACACACACCCCCCCCCCCAAAACCCCCACCCCAACCTCACACACACAGCCCCCCCCAAACCTCACACACACAAACCCCCCCAAAAGCCCCCCCCCACCCCAAAAAGCCTCCCCCCCCACACACACACCCTCCCCCACCTCTAAAAACAACCTCCCCCCCTAACCCCCCTCCCCCCCAACACACACAGCCCCCCCCCAAGCCTCCAAAACACACAGCCTCCCCACCCCCACCCCCCCCCACTCACAAAACCAACCCACAAAACCCCTCCCCCCCCACCCCCAAAAAGCCTCCCCACCCCCAGCCTCTCACACACACCCCCCCAGCCTCCCAAACCCCACCCCCCCAACCTTTCTCCACACACACAGCCCCCCCCAAAGCCCCCTCAAAAACCCACAGCCTCCCCCCCACCTCTCTACAAAACAAAACACAGCCTCCCCCCCCCCACCTCCACACACACACACCCTTCCCCCGCCCCCACATAAACAAAAGGCCCCCCCACCCCCCATCCTCTCGCCCACAACACATCCTCCCCACCCTTCCCCCACCCCCCTCTCCCACACAAAACAAAAGTCCCCCCCACCCTCCCCACCAGCCCCCCCCACCTCTCTCACACACAAAAAGCCTCCCCCCACCTCTTTTACAAAACCACACCTCCCCCCCCCCAGCCTCTCCCCACACACACCTCCCCCACCCTTTCTCTCACACACACAGCCCCCCCCCCAGCCTCCCCAAAACAAAACACAAGCCTCCCCCCCCCCCTCTAAACACACAACAACCCTCCCCACCCCCACCCCTCTAAACCCCACACACAGCCTCCCCCGGGCCTCTCACCCCCCATCCCCCCCCAGCCTCCCCCAAAACCCCTAATCTCACACACTCCATCCCCCAGCCTCCCCTCACCAAAACCCCGGGCCCTCCCCACCCCACCCTTTCTCACACACACACAGCCCCCCCCAGCCTCTCTCCCCACATACAGCCCCCCAGCCCCCACCCTCTCACACACCACACCTCCCCCACCTCTCTCACACAAAATAAAAGCCTCCCCACCCCCAGCCTCTCACACACACCACGCCTCCCCCAGCCTCTCTCCCACACATACAGCCTCCCCCCCCCAACCCCCAAAAGCCCCCCCCTCCCCACACAAAAAGCCTCCCCACCCCCCCCTCACACAAAACCCACACCCACGCCTCCCCCCCCCAGCCCCACACACACACAGCGCCCCCCACCTCTCTACACACAACAGCCTCCCCACCCCCAGCCCTCCCCTCCCTCCCCCCCCAAAACCTTCCCCCAACCCCCGGCCCCCCTCACACATACCCTTTCCCCCACCCCCAGCCTTCCACAAAAATAAGCCCCCCCCCCCCCCCACCCGCACACACACACAGCCTCCCCACCCCCAAGCCTCTCACACACAACCTCCCCACCCCCAGCCTCTCACACACACACAGCCTCCCCACCCCAGCCTCTCACACACCCCCACACCCCCCCCCCCACCCTAAACCACACACCCCCCCAGCCTCCCCAAAACCAACCCCCCAAGCCTCTCTCTCACACACACACACACCCCCCCCCACCTCCAACACAACAAAACCCCCCCCACCCCCCACCCCATCTCCCCAAAACCACACAACAGCCTCCCCCACCCTCCCAACATACAGCCCCCCCCCCCCCCCCCCGGGGGGTTGGGGGGGGGGGGGGGGAGGGGGTGTCCGCGGGGGGTTTGGGGGGGCTTTACTGGGGCCCCCCCTTTCCCCCTCAGTATGGGGAGGGCCCGGCTCTTTTTTTTTAAAAACGTCAGCGCGTCGCTCTTTTCACTTCCTTCCTGTTCTCCACCCCTCTGTTTTTGATTCAGTCGGGCCACTCCTCCCTCTGCGGGCGGAGTAAATGAACCCTCCCACAGGCAAAAGGGGGGCGGGGCCGACCTAATCACGGGAGACCGGGAAGGGGGTTTCCCAAGGCTGCTGTGGGCTTAAGTAAATAGCCCCCGGGCCCCCTTTCACAGACGCAAGCCGCGGGGGCCCCCCTCCTCACCAGAGAAAGAGGAGGGCCCAGCTGCCCCGGTCAAAGCGCCAGTCCCGGCATTCATCAAGCGCAGCTGTGCCCGGGAACACGCAGCGCGGGCCCCCCTCAGCGTCGCCGGCCCCAACAAACACAGCGGCCAGGGGCCGCACCCAACATGGTAACAGAGAACAGGCCATACCTTTCTCTGAAAACTATTACAAAGAACCCAAGGGGGGCGGAAACCTGCCTGCGGGGGGCCCCCCTTGTTTTCCCCAGACTGCCCGGGGGCCCCATACGGGAGACTTGAAAAAAATTTTCCCCCCTTTTACCCCCCCTAATTTCGAAAAAAGGCCCCCCCTTTTTTGGGGGGTTTTTTAAAAAAAATAAAAACCAAAACCCCAAACCCCCCTTCTAGCTATATACCCGCCCCTTTTTGTCCTAGTTTAATCCCAAACCCTGTCCCAAAAAGCTAAATTACAACCCCCTTTCCGTTTCCATTTTATATCCCAACCCCCCTGTCTCCCCTTTATGGTTTACCCACCCTTTTAATTCCCCTGCCAATATACCCAGCCCCTTTTCTGTTTTAAAACCCCCCCCAAAAACCCCTGCCCTCCCTATATACCCCCCAAAACCCCCTTTGGTTTCCCTGCCTATATACAAGCCCCTGCCCCTGGCTATAACAACCCCCTGTTTTGCCTATAAACCACCCCGTCGCCTATAAACCACCCCCTTGTCTGCCTATAAAAATTCCATTCCCCCTTTTACCCTAATCCCAAACCCCCTGCCCCTAGCTAAATAAAACCCCCTGTCTAGCTATATACAAAACCCCCTGCCCTCCCTATATCCCAAGCCCCCCCCAAAAAGGTTTTATAAAACCCAAGCCCCTGCCTAGCTATATACCAGCCCCTTCCTACTAAATACCAGCCCCTTTCAAAAACCCCCTTATAAACCACCCCCTTTGCCTAGCTAAATACCAAAAAAGCCCCTGCCTAGCTTAAAACCCCCCCCAGCCCCCCCCTTGCCCCCCTTAGCTATATACCACCCCCCCTTTCCAAAACCCCCCCTTTATAATACCAGCCCCCCCTTGTTCCCCCTTTCTATATACCAGCCCCTGCCAAAACCCCCCTTTAAACCAGCCCCCCCCCTTTTAGCTATATACCACCCCCGTCTAGCTATAAACCAAGCCGCCCGTCTGCCTATAAAACCACCCCCTCCTTTGCCCTTATTTTTACCCCCCCCCCGTCTGCCTATATACCCCCCCTTTTTCGTCGCCCATATCCCAAACCCTTTGTCCCTTTTTAAACCAGCCCCTGCCCTCCCTATTTACCAGCCCGTCTGCCTATATACCTGCCCGTCTGCCTATAAAACCCCCCATTTTCTCCCTATATACCTGCCCTGTCCAAAACCTTTAATAAAACCTGCCCTGCCCTGCCTTTTTAACCAGTCCTGCCTACCTATGGGTGGCCCGGGTCTAAAATCCCCTTTAAGGCCCTGCCGGGTTTACATCCCCTCCCCTTTTTTTGGCCCTCCCTTACATACTGGCCCTGCCTCCCCTACATACCCCTGGCCCTACCCCCTGGGCAAATTTCGGGCCCCTGGCCCCTACCGGGCCCAAATTTAACGGGCCCTACAAGGCTAAATTACTGGCCCTAACCTGACTGATACCGGGGCAGCCCCTAGCACCTGGTTTGTTTAAAGGGGGGTGGGTCCTACAAACCTGGCTGGGTTATGGGGGCACCCCCAGCTCCCTTTGGCTATTCCCGGGGGGCACCCCTTCAACCGGGCCCCAGTTACAGGGTAGGCCCGTTTTCCTACCTAATGGGGGTCTACCTTTTTTACATCCACTTACAACTTTTTTTAAATTTTTTCTAATTTTTAGGGTCCCAACATACCTGTTTGGGGGAAATTTTAAAAAGGGAAAATGCTGGTAAAGAGAGGATCCCAAAAATGTATTTGTGGAAAAATTTTACAGGGGCATTTGTGACCAAAGAAGAAGACATTGGGATCTGTTTCCGGGCAGAAAAAAGGAAAGGAAGGGGGGAAAAACTCATCAGGGGAAACAATTGGATTTGGGGCCCAAAGGGGGAAAAAAAAGGGGGAAAAACAACCCCATCAGGGGCTGAAAGTCTCCTGTGGTCCCTGCTTTTCAGGGGCATTTTTCTTCTTTTGTTGAGTCAGTGGGTGTATTCATGTGATTTGTGACCTGACACTGAAGATGGGAATTTGGGGGGTTGTAGGGTTTTGCTGGTGCTTATGTAGTTTTCAGTGTTTGGGGTTGTCCCGGATTGAAAAAACAAAATGCAAAACCTGACTTTTGTGATGAGGGGTTTTCCTGCACCACTGTTTCTTTTTTTCTTGTGTTTAAAAAGGGGGTTTCACTGGAGCGGTTTTTTGGGGGCCCTTTTTTATGGGTTTTTTTTTGTGCAGAAAAAGTTCAGAAATTTAAAGGGTCTGCCTTTTCTGGGACAAAACCGCACCAAAAACCCCAAAAAAAACGCATCAAAAAGGCTCTGTGTGAAAGCACTTTATAGTGTAATTTAAAATTTTTGAATGTTGGGGGTGCGAGAAAAAAAGGGAAATTTTTTTAAAAGGATATTTTATGTTTGGGGTCTGGGGGCTTAGTGCCAGGGCTGAATTTTTTTTCCCAGTCCGGCCCTGGTAAAAACCCTTCCCTGCATTATCCAAAACTAAAAAAAATAAACCTTTTGTGCTGGAGTTACATTTAATAAATATACCTAAAATATAAAGAAAGCAGCACCACCAAAAAAATATAAAAAAATGGAATTTTAAACACCTAAGTCCCAAAAAAACAACGTTTCAACTCCTCCTTGGGGTCCTTTTCAAGCAATTTTGTTCCCGGAAAGGGTATCCTTATATACAAAAAGTGCATTTACATGATTTTAAAACATATAATTATAAATTACTTTTACCAGCTTCAAAACAACCTGAAAACCCATTTTTTTTCAGGCTTTCCAAAAAACCTTCCAAATAAACTTATCACTACTTCCCCCCACCGAAAATTTTTGGCCCCCCACCTCCTGTCTCTTTCCCCCTCCCTTTTTTTTAAATTTTAAGCCCTCGCGGGGAGGGGCCGCTCTCCCCTGTTTTTGCCAAAATTTTTCCCCTTAATTTACTTATCACTGTACTCGTTATGAAATTTTTAATTTTTTAAAGTTATGACTTAGTTAAAAGTATGTAACCCCCTCGAAGTACAGCTCCCTGGAATTAAAGGCGCTTTTAAAAACTAAAAAATAAGGGGTTTTGTCCACACTGCACATATTACCCATCGTATCTCCTCCCTTTTTTGTTTTTAAAAACGCCGCAGATACGATGTCAGTGCGGTCCCATAAACCGGGAATAGAAAAAACGAGTTTTCTGTCACACAGCTCGTCTTTTCCCCCTGGCCCCTCCCTTTGGGACGGGGATTATACAACATGTTGGGATAAAACCCGGTGCTTCCCCGTCTTCTTGGGCGTCTTCCCCTACAATCTAAATTTTATGGGGGGCTCGGAAAACAGAACGCCGCAAACTTTTGCCCAAAGCCTGACAAAAGCCGCGGCCCAAACAGAAAAGAGAACGGGTGTTTTGGGGCCGGGTTTTTTTTTCTATGCATGTAGGGCATAGCCTAAAATAAGGCTATGTCTACAACCCGCACAGAAAAAAAGTCGGTTTTTTTTTAGGTTTTTTCCCTTTTCTAAAAAAGCTGGAAAAACGCCTGTAATCATCTTTCCCCTAGACTCTAAAAGTAAAAACCCCCTTCTGTCAACACTGGCTTTTTTTTTGCTCGTTTTTTTTTTACTGGGCGTATTTTGCAAAAATGCCTAAAAAACGCCCGAAACAGGGGGAAAAATTTTTACAGGAGTTTTATGGAAAAACGGGCCCGGCGCTTTTTGGGACGTTTTTTGGCGCGTTTTAAACGGGGATTTTTTGCCGCTATTTTCAATAAAAAACCCCCCCAGGGGACCCAATCCCCCCTATAGTGGGTGGTTTAAAAAAGGGGGAAATTTAATTTTTAAATCTTTCCCTACTATTTTTTTGATGATTTCCTTTTTTTTTACCCTTTTTTTTAAACAAATGATCATGTTTTGGGCCTAACGGGTTTTTTCCAATTTAAAAATTTTTTTTTTGCTAAAAAAACTTTTTTAACCCGATTTTGGCTTTAAAAATCTTTTTTTTTACAGATTTTGATGCTAAACCCCTTTTTTAAACATAAATTTTTGGGGCAAAAAAATTATCTTTCCAAAGAGATTAAAATAAAGTTTTTTTTTTGGATTTTTTGGGTCAAATAGGTTTTTTTACGGGGTTTTGGGGGCAAAATTTTTTTTTCGTTTTTTGGCACAAAATAATTTTTTTTTCAGATTTTGGCACTAAAAAACCTGTCCCCCGCCGCTTTTTAAAGGGCCCCAAAAAAAACGTTTTTTTTTTTTGGATTTTGGGGGCAAAAATAAATTTTTTTTTCGTTTTTTTGACCCCAAAAAAAAATTTTTAAATAATTTTGGCGCTTAAAAACGTTATCTCGCGTCTGAAAGCCAAAAAAACGTTTTTTAAACAAATTTGGGGACAAAAATCCGTTTTTTTATTTTTTTGGGACTAAAATAATTTTTTTTAAAAGAAATTTTTGCGCCAATAACGTTATCTCCCCCTCGACGCTAAAAAAACGTTTTTTTACGGGTTTTGGCACAAAAATACGTTTTTTTTTACACTAAAAAAAATTTTTTTTTCTGGGTTTTGGCGCTAAAACGTTATCTAACTTCGAAAAGGCAAAAATAAAATTTTTTTCGCATTTTGGCACAAAAAAAATTGGTTTTTTTTTTTTTTTTGGCACAAAAAAAATTTTTTTTTTACAAAAATTGGGGCCAATAACGAAACCCCTTTTGAAAAAAACCAAAAAAACGGGTTTTTTTTCGGGTTTTGGCCAAAAATAAAGTTTTTTAAAAGTTTTTTTGGCACTAAAAAAATTTTTTTTTTCCCGATTTTTTTGCCGGCTAATAAACCCTGTTTTTTTTTTTCGCTCTTTTTTACACAAAAAAAAATTTTTTTTTTAGCGAAAAATTTTTTGGCCCCAAAAAATGCGTTTTTTTGGGGGGTTTTTGGCCCCTAAAAACCCTTTTTCTTTCAATTTTGATGCTAATACGTTATTTTTTCTGTATGGGAAAAATAAGGTTTGGGGTTTTTTTGGGGTTTTGGGGGGAAGAATCTGGTTTAAAATTTAATAAAGCCTAAACACGCAGCAGCACACACCAAAAGGGCAATGTGCCCCCACAATGGCTACCGTGATTTTAAAGGAAATGACTTTCCCTTTAAAATGTTAACCCACCTGTAGGGGGGGGGGGGGGTTTTCCCCCAAAAGGCAAAAATTTTTTGCCCTACATTAAAAAGCAAGCAAAGACCCCCCCTTCCAAAAAAACGCTAAAAAAACGGACATTTTCAGCTGCTTTTGACAGGCAGTGGACAGAAAACTCAGTTTCATGAACGTTTTAGTAATTCGTTTTCAGGTCGTTTTTTGTCCACTGCAGTGTAGACATAGCCTTAATAATAATTAGGAAATGATAAAAAATAAAATACAAAAATATATGAATGATAATACATCAAGCAGTGTAAAAAAGTGACATAGAAAGTGCAATCATATACTAATCATAAACATACAATGAACATCAATCACACTGTAGTATAAGGCTCTGTCTACACTGCACAGAAAAACGTCAGTTTTTTCAGCGTTTTTCGTTTTCCTAAAAACGCTGGAAAAACGACTGTAACCAATCTCCCATAGACTCTAATGTAAAAACGTCCTGCTGTCTACACTGAGCTTCTTTTTTCTGCTCGTTTTTTTTCACTGGGCGATTTTGCAACATCTCTAAAAAACCCCAGACCCGGCAAAAATTTTTACTACGGGGGTTGGAAAGCGCCGGAGTTTTTTGGCCGTTTTTGGGGCGTTTATTGGCGCGATTTTTCATAAAAACCCCTCCCAGAGACCAATTCACCTATAATGGGTGGTAAAAAAGGTTAACCCTTAAAAAATTTCATACAAGTGTCTGATGGCCCCTTGTCTGTACCTTTTGTAATAAAAGTATGTTTTGGCCCCTACAAATTTTTCCCAAATTTCATATTTTTTTCGCTAAAAAAAACGTTTTTTTTACGATTTTGGCATCAAATCAGTTTTTTTTACGTTTTTGATGCTAAAATTTTTCTTAACATTTTTGGCGTTAATAAAGTTATTTGCAAAGTGCCGAAAAAACGATTTTTACAGATTTTGGCCAGGAAACCGTTTTTTTAAATTTTTTGGGCACTAAAATACTTTTTTCAGATTTTACGCAAAAAACGTTATCCGCCCCTGACCCAAAATACTTTTTTTTTTACGGATTTTGCGCAAAAAACCTTTTTTTTTTTATTTTTTTTGGCACTAAAATAATTTTTTTTACAGATTTTCCCGCTAAAAACTTTTATCTGTTTCTGATGGAAAATAAGTTTTTTGCGGATTTTGGCCAAGAACCCCTTTTTTTTTTACTTTTTTGGGCACTAAAATAATTTTTTTTTTACAGTTTTTGGGCGTAAAACTTTATCTCCTTCTGCGGAAAAAAATACGTTTTTTTTTAAAAGATTTTCCGCAAGAATCCGTTTTTTTAAGAATTTTAAGGGGATATGTTGTTAAGAGTGATGTGGAGTAGGACCCAAAACAAAGATTTCTAAACGGGTTTTTTTCCGGTAATTTCGACAGTTGTAAACGTTGATAAAAGGTAAATTTTTTTAAACACCCCTTTATCTAAACAGAGATTTTGAACTAATAGTTTTCTTACGTTAGATCATCTTATGTCATATAGTTTTCAATGCCCTTGTCCTAAATTTTATTTGGGGGAAACCACACAGGGGTGTCGACTACGTCTTAAGGACATAAATATATTTAAAAAGAAATGTGAATTACCATTCCCAAAACTTTGATAATGTGGTCTCATTATGACTTTGTTTTTATTATTGATCAGTACCTTTTGTAAACGTGTTTTTGATCGTACAAATTCTTTAAACAAAGTGAAAAGCTTGGATCACCAAACTTGATTCTTTATACCCAATGGTTAAACCTTGATTATTCTTTTTGTGCTTTTTGTTATTGGACTTGCCCTAACCTATTGTATTTTTGTCCTTTATCGCGTTAAAGAGTGTTTTTATATTAACTATTTTTTTTTTTTTTAGTTATCTTTCACTTTCAAACATTGCACTTTATCTAAAACCCAAAACAATGACATCACTCGCTGCAAGGCATTGCTTCCCCTCTTGAAATAGGGGTATTTAATTTATTTTATTTTTTTAATTAATAAAGTATATATAATTTTTTTTGTATCTGTAATGACACACCATTGGCCAGCTTTACCAATAGGGGATTATGTGCCCATCATGATTTGGTAATCAAGGGATGCTTTGGCTATAATATTTTTCTATATGGTTGGACCAAAACTAATTTAGGGTGAACTATACAGAACCACGGGGGTTTTGCCACATTGTGACTCTAGTTGAGGTACTGGGTGCATTAAAATGAAATTTCCTGATGTTTCCTTATAAGTGCTTTTTCCACAGGTTTGTGGTTAATCTGCACCATCTACGGGGGACCTAAGGGTGTTATGTTCGGCTATCTATAGTATTGGCCCACTTTATATTAGTCTGAATTGCATCCTTATATAGATAATGAGAGACTGGCCTCTTTGCCCTGATATGATAGGGCCGTCGGAGCTCTCGGTCCTCTAATGCGCGGAGGTGTTGTTGTCCGGGTTGTAGATACTGGCTGGCATTGGTGTAATGTTATATTGTATGATGATTGTCCCTTTTTGACCATGTGATTTTTTTGAGTCGGCGCAGTTTTGGGTTACTAGACGCTGAGATAACATGCGATCTAGAGTGGGGTAAGCTTATGTTTGCAGCTGTATGTCATTGTTTATTAGCACACTGTTAGGCCTCGTTCATATGGCTTATTTGGGCACGGATTGGCGCCGTACTCCGCGCCGTAAACAATGCATTGTTTATGGGGCCGGGAGCGGCGCCCCCCCCCCCGCGCTCCCGGCTCCGCCCCGCCCCCGCCCCTTATTCACGACGGATTTGTGAGCTCAATACGGCTCAAAAAATCCGTTGGGGAATAAGCCGTGTGAACACGGACTTAATCTTAACTGTCTTTATTGATGTTTATACTACAGTGTGATTGATGTTCATTGTATGTTTATGATTAGTATATGATTGCACTTTCTATGTCACTTTTTACACTGCTTGATGTATTATCATTCATGTTTTTTGTATTTTATTTTTTATAAAACTTCCTAATTATGGTAATTATATGTCTTAAAGGGTTTTGCCACCATGTAATGTTGACGTGGGATCCTCCAAAATGGGTTTTTTAATCACTTTTCTAAATATATGTGATAACAAAAAGTGAAGATTTCTAGAGCTACAGCATTTTTTCAATCCCCTTAGTTACTCAAAGCTTCCACTAGACCCCGACCCAAGGGGCGACAGGCCGCGCTTGCGTGAAACACTTCTTATCTGATAACAGGCAAAATAAATGAGCTTTTAAGGCACCGGTAGAAAGTCAGTCTATAAGGCTGTGTCCCTTGCTGTATTGAGAATCCACTCTTGTACGTTATTATTTCAGTTAAGTTTTGAGACGCTCCCTTGGATTTCCTCACTCCTCACTCACCCCCTCCCTCTCTTCTCTGCAGCTTCATGACTCAGCATGATTTGTATTATTCTGCTCCCGTGCTGATAAAGAGTAGGTAACTGGCCCTGGCAAATTCCCCCTTTTAATCATGTAAATGCACATTTGTATATAAGGGTATGCTTATCCTGAACACACTTGCTTGAAAATGACTCCATGGAGGAGTTTAAAGTTGCTTGTTTTGGGCTTAGGGGATTAAATTTTAAATTTTTTTTATATATTTTGGTGGTGCTGCTTTTTTTATATTTTTGGAAAATTAGAGGATTTGGATCATACTTCTGAGCTTGGCACACTATTTTTTGATTTTGTTGCAGTGCTGTATCCTTGGCTTTTTTAATAAATATACCTGTTCCGACTTAAATACAAATTCAACTACAGTCCCTATCCTGTTTGTAACCCGGGGACTGCCTGTATATAGCTCAGAATTAAAAGTGCCAAAGGCACTAATGCAACCCCATACCAGGAGAGATGCAGGCTTTTGAAAATGTGCTTTGATAACAAGCTGAAAAGGGCTTTTTCCTCCTGAACCCAGCATCCATGGTTCCCCCCCCAAAAAATTAAAAATTTTGATTCATCTGACCCCCGAACAGTTGTCCATTTAAACCCCAGTCCATTTTAAATGAGCTTTGGTCCAGAGAAGACGGGTGCGTTTCTGGGTTAGTTAATATATGGCTTTTTCTTTGCATTATAGAATTTAAAATTGTTTTTGTGGATTGCATGGTGAACTATGTCCACAGGCAATAATTTCTGAAAGTATTCCTCAGCTCATGCCCGTTTTTCATGCAACGTCGAGTGAGGGTCCGTAGATCACAAGCATCCAATATTGACTTTCGGCCTTGACCCTTGTGCACATGGATTTCTCCATATTCTCTGAAACTTTTGATGATATAATATACTGTAGATAGTGGGATATTTAAAAATCTTTGAAATTTTACACTTTTATGAAATTGTTCCACGATTTCTAGATGCAGTTTTTCACCGATTGGTGAACCTCTGACCATCTTTACTTCTGAGAAAGTCTGCCTCTCTAACATTGCTCTTTTATACACATTAATGTGTCACATTAATGTGGGAAAAATTTATCCCTCAGTTGTTTTTTCGTTAGTACCACTTACTTTTCCAGCCTGTTAACTTTTTCAAAACTTTTTTTAACGGTGTTTTTTGTCATCAAATTAAATGGAAAAGTGTTTAACTTTTAACCTCTGATTTGTGTTCTGCTGTGAATAAAATATGGGTATAAGATTTTTAAATCATTGCATTCTTGTTTTCTTTACATTTTACACAGCATCCCAACATTTTAGGAATTAGGATTGTTGAAGATAACCACAGTTTACTAGAACATTAATTCAGATATATTAATATAAAACAGTCATCAATCTTTGTGCTTTCCTTAGAAATAAGTTATTGTATGACACATTTTCCTTGTGTGCTATGTGTATACTCACTTGGCAGTCTCTTTCCTCTCATTGTAAAATTTCAAAATTCTCATCTGTTCTTCATCCAAATCCTTACGGCGAATATTTCTAAATGCTCTAAATAAACCATACAATGTAGATTAAGCCAATTGCATTTTGTTACTTATTACATACACAGTATATTAACAGATATCACATAATAAACTTAGATTGGGGTGGGATGCCTAAAGACGCCATACTGACAATAATAAGCCTATAAGTGCTCCAATAGTTCCTTGCTCTGGACCCACAGCTCCTTACACTTGAATAGCAAGCCATATACCAATATTTTCTGTGACAAGAAAACACTTAACACACCACTTGGCTGTACTCAGAAGTTCCATAAAGCAGAATGGTGAGTCCTGTGCAAGTGGGACAGTTTCTCCATTCTGAGCCAAGATTTTCGGGGCTTGTTCCCGAAAAAGGTGTTGGTTCAGAGGTGGGACCAAACTTTTAAAAGATTTTACATAGTTTGTAAGGCTGAAAAAAGACAGATGTCCATCCAGTTCAGCCTATTGTGCTACGATGTTGATCCAGAGGAATGTAAAACCCCCATTAGGTAGAAACCAATTATTCTCGTTTTAGGGAAAAAATTCCTTCCAATCTGGCAATCAGAGTAAATCCCTGGATCAATGAACTTTCTCCAGAATACTAGTTACTAATAACTTGTTATATTATTATGAAAAAAGTGAAAAAGAAAAAATGGTCAGCTCACCTATCCTGAGTCTTGGAAGCAGGGGTTCATGGAGTAGCTAGCGGGTAACTAGCAGATTACCAATGTAGTATGCAGAGAGGTATCCAGCACCATTAAAATTTAATCTTTTTTATTTAGTAATCCATTAAAATAACAGTGAATGAGATGGCACAGACAAGTATAGCTGACGCATTTCGGCAACATGTGCCTTATTCATAGCTGCTACGATAAGGCACATGTTGCCGAAACGCATCAGCTATACTTGTCCATTGCCATCTTGTTTTACTGTTTTTTTTAATGGATTGCTAAAAAAATAGATGAAATTTTAATGGTGCTGAATCCCTCTCTGCATACTACATTGTTATAGTATTACACTCTAGAAATGCATACAGATCCTTTTTGAACTCTATTAGTTGAATTTACCATGACAAGTTCCTCTGGCAGAGAGTTCTACAGTCGCACTGCTCTTACAGTAAAGAATCCCTTTCTATTGTTTATGTAAAAACGTTCTTTCCCTTAGCTTAGAGGGATGCCCCCTTGTTCTAGATACAATCCTGGGTATAAATAAATCTTGGAGGGAGATCTCTATATTGAACTTTAATATATTTATACATATTTTATTATTTCCCCCCGAAGCAGTCTTTTCTCTAAACTAAATAGCACTAATCTTGCTAATCTTTGGGGATATTGTAGTCCACCCAGTCCTTTTATTATTTTTTCTTGCCGCCTTTGAACCTGTTCAAGCTCTGTAATGTATTTCCTGTTAACTGGTGCCAAAACTGTACACAATATTCCATGTGTGGTCTGACCAGTGACTTGTATAATGGGAAAATGATGTTCTCATCATGTACATCTATGCCCTTTTAATGCACCCCATGATCCTATTTGCCTTGGCAGCTGCCAGCTGACACTGGATGCTACAATTAAGTTGTCTGTCAACCAAGATTCCCAAGTCCTTCTCCATGTCACTTTTTCCTAGCATTTTTTCATTTAACAAGCAATCATGGAATGGATTTTTCCTTCCCTCGTGCATAACCTTGCATTTATCTATGTTAAACCTCATCTGCCAGTTCTCTGACCAGGCCTCCAATGAATCCAGATACTTTTGTAATAAAACATTATACTCTACTGTGTTGAATACTTTACACAGTTTAGTTTCAACTGAAAAGATTGATATTCTTCTGTGCAATCCACATTTAACATCGTTAATGAATATTTTAAAAAGAATAAGGGAACTTCACGGGTGGGTCGCGACCCCCGTCCCGGGTCGCGGGCACACCCGTGGTCGCCGCACGAGCGGCACCGCCGCCCGCATGTCGGGCGGTGGGCGCGCTCACACCGGCCGGCCCAGCTCCTCTCTTACCCCGGCCACGCTCCTGTTGCGGTCTCAGCCTCCGGGGCGCGCGTCCCCGACATCTCAGGCGCGCGCGCCGGCACTGCGAGATTTAAAGGGCCAGTACACCGGTAATTGGCTATTGCCGGTCACTGACCTTATTTAAGCCTGCCCCTTCCTGGGGCTGTTGCCGGATCTTTAGTGCCATTTCAGCCTATAGAGAAAGCGTTACAAGCCTTGTTCTGACTTACCGTGTACCGTACCATTAGTTTCCGTTCCTCGACCACGCATCTTGCCCCCCCCCTGACCAACTCCCTGTCCACGCCCCCACAAAATGGGGCCGCCTGCCCTGACCTTCGGGGCCTTCCCCGACTACGACCCTTGGCCTGACTTTTGGGGAAACCACGTTTATCCCCTTTGGCTGAAACCCCGCAAAGCAAGCCCACGTCAGGGGTAACGCCCTTGGTGATTTCCCGCCGAAAGAAGCCCATCCCGTTTGGGGGGGGCGGGCCCCTTGGTAAAAACCCGGGACCTACTTAAAATTCCTTTTCCCTGGCGGGGTTTTAAACACCTTTCGTTTGCGGTGGTCCAGTGGACCCATTTTCCCAAAGGGTCCGGGTACGTAAACAGCAAAAATGGGCCAGGGATCCCCCCAAAGGTGCCCCCTCCCGGGCTAAACGCTGACCTAAACCGCCATTGTGGCTCAGCAGTCACAACAAAATGTTTCAGCAAGCACAGAAAACTCACCATCTCTCCGCCATGATGCAGCAGTTCCTCCCGCCCAGCAGCAAAAACCCGTTTCCCGGGCCCCCGCTGCCCCCCCCCGGTTTAAGCTCCAACCTCGGTCCACGGCTCCTTTTATCTATCCCCGGAGGGGGACCCCCAAGGGCCTGCGGGGGCTTTATCACCCAATGCTCCCGCTATTGAGTTAATGGGCAAAAAAAATTTTCCTTTAACCGAAGGGTCTAAGGTGGGTTCGTACAAAACCTTTTTCCCCGGGAAGCCCTGGCCGGGGAAAACCCCCCTCTGGGGACAGGGACGTTTCCGGGTCAAAAGCTAACCTGGCTTCTTTTCCTTTCACCGGGGTTGGGAAACTTTTTTTCGGGAAAACCACCCCGGGGGTTCCCGGCTGCCGAGCCCCCGCCCTTGCTAAATCTGCCCCCAAAGGGGGACTCACCCTGTAGGCGGATTATGCCGTACTTTTTCCCCCCCCCCCTTTGGCCTCCGATTTAATCGGGGAAAATGAAGGGGCCTTTGACTGCCCCCTTTTAAAGAAGGGCCTTTTCCAGCTGCTAAGGATCTCCCCGCCCGGGATCCCCCGTTTTCCCCTTGAGTGCCCTTTACCCCCCCCGGGGGCCCACTCGGTTTTACACCCCGTTTTCTGGGAAAGGGCCAAGGAGGAACTTCGGCAGGAACGGGGCAACTAGCCCCCCCCCCCCCCCCCCCCCCCCCCCCCCGGGTCGTCTTCCTCGTTTGGCCCCAGTATTTCAAAGGCCGCCTCAGTTGCCCTCCCCCACCTGCCGGCCAAGAGGCAGGGAAAGGTGGATGGGGGCCCAAAGTCTACAACTGAGAAACCAAAGATTGAAAAGAATCTTTTTTTAGTACTTTTGGCGTGCGACCACCCCCCGCCGATCCTGCCCACGCGCCCTCAGGTCCGGGGGAAAAGGGGCGCACATGGGGATCGTGGAGAGGCGTCCCTAGGTGAGAGAAGCCCTCCCCTTTCGCCTGACCAGCCCTGATTGCCCGGCACGGGGGCCGGGTTTGGCCCATTTTTTCAGGTACTCCCTTTTCCTGGACTCTGGGTCTCCCGGGAAATTTTTTGGGACGCTGCCTTTACCCCCGAATAACCTCCCTTGACCCGCCGGAAAAACCCCCAAATCATCTCCTTGGTCAGGGAGAGTTTCTAAAGGATCAATTCGGTTCCAAACTGGAGCCCCTGGCCCCTACAAGTGGGGTACTGCACAAGGGAGAACTTGCGTTCTACGTCCCTACCCCGGTCCTCCCCCGTCCATTTCTCCTGGGTCTTCCGGGCTGAAAACGCCACGCTCCTTTTGCTGGATTGGCAGCGGGCGAAGCCCCCTGATTTGGGGTTGGGAGTGTCGTCTCGCTGTTTGGTGGCTTCTCCCCCGGGTGTTTACCGTTTTTTTCGGGGTCCCCAAAGCCTCGAGGGGGCCTTCCTGCCCCCATCCCCAAGCCTTCGCAATGCCCTTTCTCCGAGAAGCAAGCTGAAAAAGTTTGCCCCCCCCATCCCCCATACGACTGTCCTATTGATTTTCTCCCCGGGGACGCCCCTCCCCCAGGGGCGGGGGTTTACCCCTGTCGTCCCTTTAAACCCTTTGGCTTTGTTTTACATATTTAAAGGGAAAAACTCCGGAGGGGGTTTTTTTTTGAAATCCTCCTCCCCAGGGGGGGCCGGGTTCTTTTTCGGGGCAAAAGGGACGGAACCCTCCCTCCTTGCATAGACTATCGAGGCCTCAACAAGATAAACGGGAAAAGAACCGCTATCCCCTGCCCTTATCAGGAAACTTTTTTGGACCGTCTACAAAGGTCCCCAAAGGTCTTTACTAAACGGGAAACCCTTACGTGGGGCTTAAACCCCATACGGAAACTTTGGGGCGACGAATGGAAGCCCGCTTTCAACACCCCCCCGGGGGGCCCAACTTCAAGTACCGGGTAAATGCCCTTGGGCTCTGCAATCCCCCCGCCTTTTCCCAAGATTTTCTTCAAATGACATCTTCCGGGACCTCCTGTACCAGGGCGGGGTTGTGTCCTTGAGACATTTGGTTTTCCCTTCCCCCCCCTTTGGGAATCCCATAAAGTTAAGGTGCGCCAGGTCCCAGACGCCCTAAGGGCCAAAACCGCCTCTATCCAAACTTGAAAAGTCCCAGTTTCATCAGCAGACCCTACCTTTTCCTGGGCTACATCATTTCTGACAAGGGCCTACAGAGGGACCCCGCGAAGTTTTTTCTCCGCCCTACAGGGAGCCCCTTTGGGTCTCGAGCCTTAAAAAGTTTCCGGGGGTTTCCCCAACAAATTACGGGCAATTTATACCCATTTTTCCTCGCGGGGATCCCCCATAGTGGTTTAAAAACCAAAGGGAAAAACAAAAAATCCAAAGCTCTGCCCCAGGCAGGGGAAGCCTTCTCAAAAGTTAAAAATGTTCCCTTTTGGGCCTTCTGCGCCAGTGTCCCCCGGCCAGATACTAAAAACAACCATTTTTTTCGAGGTCACGCCCCTCGGGGGGGGCCCGGGGCCAAACTCTCCCCAAAAAGGGGCCCCAAAGGGGCAAGACCCTCACTTGGGGGTTTTTTTTTCAAAAATTTTTTCCTCTGCTAAAAGGGAACTACTCCATCGGGGGCCCGGGAATTGGGGCCAAATCAAGCTGGCACCCCCCGGAAGAATGGAGATATCTCTTGGGGGGGGCCCTCGTACCCTGTCACATCATCCCGACCATAAAAATCTGCTGTATTTCCGGGGCGGGTTTCCAACGCTTAAATCCACGCCAGGCTCTTTGGGTTTCCTTTTCTTCTTCACCCGGGAAAAAATTTTTTTCTCATTCTTTTGGGCCCTGGGGGAAAAAAATGTAAAAGGCCCAACGCTCTCCCCCCCCCGTGCTTCCGGATTATGGAGACGATTTCCACTCCCCGGAAATTTATCCCTCCTAAAACGGCTCATTTTCGGCCCCCCAACCGTTAGATCTCCCAACGCTTTCCCCCCCGGGCAAGACATCGCCCGCCCCGCTCTTGGGAAGGGGTTATTGTAAAGGGTCATTGCCCCGAAGGGGGGCCCCCAGGGTCCCAGAGGTCCGGCCTCCCTCACCCTCGATTCTACGGGGGGCCGACCCTAGCCCAGGATTTTTCTGATTTTCGTGGAGGCCTGCATTTTCCGTGGGAAAAAGGCTCCTCGTCTCAAAGGGGCCCAGGTCTGCTCTTCCCTCAAACCTTTTCCTAGGGGTCCTTGGACCCATGTGGCCAGGGGATTTTTTTAAGGTCTCCCCCCTTCCCGCGGGGCAACACCGTGATCGGGGTTTAGTTACAGCCCGGTTTTTTAAAGTTTGCCCAAAATTCATCCTCTGCCGGGCCTACCCTCACCCCTCGCCTTGCCAGGTTATTTTTTCCCTTTATATTTTTTTTGGTTTCATGGGCTCCCTCAGCACATATGTCACCGTGGCGTTCAAATTTTTCTCCAGATTTTGGCCCCTCCCTCTGTAACCAACTACAAAAAGAAAAATGGACTTTTCTTAGCCTTTCCCAAACCCCCAGTCCAATGGGCAGGTAGAGAGAGTAAAACCCGACCCTAGGGGGGGTACCTTCGCCATTTGTCTCCCCACGCCAGGAAAGATTGGTTTCCGCTTGTTGTCCTGGGCCGAGTTTTCGTATAACTCATTGGACCGGAGTCTGCTGGGGCTGCTCCTTTTCTTTATTGTCCCACAAAAGGGGACATCCCCGCCCACCCCTCCCCCCTTTTTGTTTCCCTCGGAGGTCCCTGCTGTGGAAAGGGGCTGGTCCCCGGGGCCTGACAGTTCTGAAAAAACAGACCACCATTCGCTACTCCTGGGGCCCCCGCCCCCAACCCCAAAGGCCCCAAAAGGGCAAAAAGCGAAGGGCCTCCGCCAACCTTTCGCCAGGTGGGAAAAAGGGGTGGTTTTCACCCCAAAAAATATACCCTTTAAAAATTCCCAGTATAAGCGGGCCCCCCGGGTTTCCCGGGTCCATTGAGGGACTCAAGCGATTAACCCAGGAGCATACAAGCTCCGGGCCCTTCCCCCCCCCTTGAGGGTCCCGAACTCCTTTCCCTGGCCCCCCTGCAAAAACCCGGGAAACCTTAATGTTCTCTCGGGTACTTGCCCCCTCCCACTCCTAGGGCCGGGTACCCCCCGATTTTCTTTACGGGAAAGGGGAATTTTTAGATATGAAGGGCGGTCAGAGGGGAAAAAAAAAAACGGTTTTTTTTTTTTTGAAATTTGGGAAAGGGGGTTTGGGCCCGGGGGAAAAGGTCCCTGAGAAACCCGAAGCAATATTTTGGGGTCTGGGGCATAATTCAGAGGTTTTCCCCCCGCCCAGAAGGAGGGGGGAGGGGCCCATGGGGGGGGGTACTGAAAGGGGGGGCCCGCACCCCCGTCCCGGGCGCGGGCACACCCCTTTGGGCGCCGCACGAGCGGCACCGCCGCCCCAAAGTTTTTGGGGCCCGGGGGGCGGCTTTTAAACCCCCCCCGGGCCCGGCCTCCTCTCCCTTTCCCGGCCGCGTCCTGTTGCGGTCTCAGCCTCCCGGTGCGCGGCCCCCTCCCCGAAAATTTAAAGGGGCCCCCGCCCCGGGGCCCCCGGCACTGCGAAATTTTAAAAGGGGCCCGTGCAAAACCCGGGAAATTTGGGTTTTTCCGTCACTGACCTTTTTAAAAACCTGCCCCCCCTGGGGCTGTTTTCCCGATCTTTAGTTTCCCTTTTTTTGCCTATAGGGGAAAGCGTAAAAAGCCCTTTTTTTCCCGACCCTTAAAAGTGTTTCCGTTCCCTTTGCTTCCGGGTTTTCCTCGACCACCCCCCGCCAAACCCTGACCCCAACCCCTTGCCGCCTTTCCCTGAACCTTCTGCCCGTTCCCCCCAAAAGAGCCTTTCTGAAGATTCTGCAAACCCCGTTATTTCCCTTGGGTGCCACCCCCAAGCAAATCCCCGTCCCGGGAACAAACCGGAAAACCCCCCCCGCAGCAAAGTCCATCCCCCTTTTTCGGCGGGCTCTTTGGGGAAAACCGGGACCTACTTTAAATTTCCCTTCCCCCCGGGGTTTGGGTTACACCATCGTTGGCCCGGGGGTCCAGTGGATCCACTTCTACTTTTCCCGGGGACTTGACAAGGGGCCCAAAAACTGAACCCCCGTGAAAATGCATTTTTTTTAAAAGGGGTCCCCTCTGGTATGTTTCCCCTTTAAACCCACCCCTTTTTTTTTTCTATCACTGAGGCAGTTTTTCCAACTTGCAAACATTTTCCCCCCGGCCCCGCATTTCCCCTTTTTTTTTCCCAACCCTTTTTTTGTGGCACAGTATCAAATACTTTAGAAAAATCCCGATATGACATCCAATACCTCACCCCGGTCCAGTCTAGAACTAACCTCCTCACAAAAGCTGATGAGATTAGTTTGACAGGACCGAGCCTTCTCAAACCCATGCTGAAACCGAGTTATATTTTTTTTTTCAGTGAGATACTCCAGTATAGCATCTATTAGAAAACCTTCAAACATTTTGCCTACAACAGAGGTTAAAGTTACCGGCCTGTAGTTTCCAAGATCACTTTTTGACCCCTTTTTGAATATTGGCACCACATTTGCAATGCGCCAATCCTTTGGGAGATTCCCATTATTAGACAGTCCATAAATATTAAGAATAGGGGTGTGTCTATCACATTACTTATTTCCCTTAGGACATGGGGGTGTATACCGTCAGGACTTAGTGATTTGTCTATTTTAATTTTCTTAAGACAGAGCTGCACTTCTCCCGGGATAGACTAGAAACTTTTAAGGTGGAGTTTACCTCGTCCTTCTGCCCATCAACAGGAAGGTCAATTTCCTTAGTAAATACAGTGGAGAAAAAAATTATTTAATATGTTTGTTTTCTCCTCATCGCCCTCTATAATACCTCCCTCACTACTTTCCAAAGGGCTAACATTTTCATTTTTCAATCTGCCTTTCTGTTTCCAGGTTTGCTGTCTTTATCATTATTTTACATATTTTATTTTTTTCCTTACCGTGTTTTAGTGCCTCTTCACGGTCTCCTGTTTAAGTAGCTTAAACACTTTCTTTTTTTATTGCCTCCTTTACATCTCCATTGATCCACATTGTTTTTTTCCTGTTTCTAATTATTTTATTTCCATAAGGTATGTACCGCTCACAGTGGGCATATAAGATGTTCTTAAAGATCTCCCATTTATTATCTGTTCTGTTATTTTTGAAGACCTTGTCCCAGTCAATGCAGTTTAGGGCCTCTCTAAGAAGATTAAAATTAGCTTTCCTGAAATTCAGTGTTTTTGTGGCTCCTCAACAAACACTCTATTGATGGATACATGGAAATTTATTATTTTCTGGTCACTATTTCCTAGGTGCCCCCCAACCTGAACATTTGTTACTGTGTCAAGTCTATTAGTCAATATTAAGCCTAGAAGGATTTAGAGGATTTTGTTGATGGTATATCCTTTCAATATGCCATCAAAGTGCATGGTGGGAAAACCCTTTTGACTAGTCCTAATAGAAGTCAATGAGTTTCCTTGGTATGCATTTAGAAAACAAATCTGGCATAGCGGATCATGGCTCTGCTCATAAACTGAATTGGAATAGCTGTCAATTGCAACCAACTAGTAAGTTAATCTTCCAAAGGGAATCCAAGAAATGAGAGCTAGAAAAGTTGTTGTGGGTAACTGGCATTAAAAATCGCTCTGCGAATACCAAATCTACAGTGTCTTCAGACTCGAGATGCTTTAGGAATGGTAAGCACACATGGTTGTCTGGTCTCTGGATGAGATGTCCATATCAGTCTACAAGTCTCTAAAATCCCTGATACTGTCTTTTCTAAAAAAAAAATGGTTTTTAGGGAAATGAACATACATATATGATGTCCAACAAAGTACATTTAAAAACTTAAATGGAACAAAAAGAGATCAAGTATAATTACCTAAAAACCTCATAGTGTACAAAGATACTTAGGCCTGCTACCAATAAGCAATATAAAACCATCATATAATTTCTCTGCTGCTGGTCCTCTTTAGGCTCTTGATAGTCTCTTCTTGGGGGAAATTCTGACCAGTATCGTCCATTATCTTCTGATGTAGACCTGATTGAGGTAAAAGAGCAGTCCTAAGTACCAAGGAGTAAATTATGTAGGTATAAACAAGAAGATGAGAATGGGTAACAAATATGGCAAAGGGGTGATGGGTTTGACATAAATGTTAACCCCTTAAGGACCAGGCGTTTTTTTTTTGGTGACACGTTCGTTTTTCCCTCCTCGCCTTCTGAAAGCCATAACTTTTTTATTTTTTCCACCTACATAGACATATGAGGGCTTTTATTTTGCGGGACAAGATGTTTTTTCTTTAAAGGTTTATTTACTATACTATAGAAATATACTGGGAAACCGCAAAAAATTCCAAGTGGGGCAAATTGTGAAAAAAAATGTATTTTCGCCATGTTTGCAAGGGTTTTGCTTTTACGGCGTTCCATCTTCGGTAAATATAAATGTTTTATCTGTATTCTACAGTTGTTCGCATCCAGCAATACCAAAATGTAGGGTTTCGTTTTGTTTTGATACCGTAAAAAAAAATTCAAACATTTTCTATTTTTGAAATTTGCGCCACGGGCCATTTTGTGCGACCAATAACTTTTTTTTACTAACACCTAGGACTCAGTGAGGGGGCATTTTTTGCGGGCTGAAGTGTACTTTTATCGCTAGCAGTTTGGAATGCATGCAAATTTTTTGATCATTTTTATTCCATTTTTTGAGTGACGTTAAAATGACCCAAAAAAAAAAGCAATTTTGGCGTTTTGGGAATTTTTTTTCTTCTACGGTGTTCAGTGTACCGGGATAAAATGGAATGGGTTATATTTTTATAGATCAGACTTTTTCGGACGCGGCGATACCAAATATGTGTAACTTTTTTATTATTTTAATGATTTTATTGTAAAATGGGGAAAGGGGGGTGATTTGAACTTTTAATACTTTTTTTTGTACTTTAAAACTTTATTATTATTATTTTTTTTTACTGTAAAAATTGAGGCCCCCTATGGTACTTTACCATGTGGGCGATTGTTAATACAACCTAATGCATTGCATAGGCAATGCATTAGGGTGTACAAAGATGGCGGGTTTCCCCACTTCCTGTCTGCGGACGGAAGTGGGGCAAACCGGCCCGGGTAAGTTGACGGGGGCCTTCATAAGGGCATCCCCACCACCATGCCCGGTCATCGGATTGGCGCAGCATAGTTGCGCCGGTACCGATGACCGTACCGATCGGTGCGCGGCCCCGATCGCCGTTCATTCAGATGCCGCGGCCCTCTTTGCGCGGTGTCTGATGGGTAAAACGCGCCAGTGGGGCGGAGCCACCCACTGGCGCTGTTACTGCCGGGTGTTAGCGGCGATTTGCCACTAACACCCGCCGGCTGTGCGGGGGGGTCGCACATGTTAAGGAGCTGAAGCTCCTAAACCCTTGATCCAATTTTAATGTGGATACCCTCAAATGATAGCTAAAAGTATGGAGTTTATGTCCATTATATAACTATAAGCTGAATATGTTTCAGTAAACAGGTACAAAAAACAAAATTTGTGTTAGTGTCCAAATATATCTGGACCTAACTGTAAGTGACCGTCTAGATCGCCACTTCATCCCAGGCAGAAAAGTGTGTGCAAAAAATTGTGGATTTGGCTGAATTTTCCATTTTTTGGCAAGGGGTATAGCCTTTTTTTGCCTTTTTTGCCTGGGCCAAAAGACCCCTTTTCCTAGTCTTGGCTTGATTCATTTAATAAACTGAAATGGATCATTTTGTATTACAAATATGTGCTTTACCTATTGTCCTTTTCCGTATACCAACTTTGCCTTTTTTCATCTTACACTGGGTTTTCTACAACACTTCTCTTCCTCCATTTCTTATCTACAAAATGCTTTGATATCAGAAAATTCCTCCCTTTGTTGATAATTAATGCAAAGGGGCAAAGGGAGGAATGTATTGTTGTATACAAAGAAGTCGTTAACCCCTTAACGACATTGGGCTTATGAGTAAAGCCGCCCTTTTAAAAACGTCACAAAAATAGACCCCCGAGTCCGGGGAGGTGCTCCTTTTATTTAGGCTCGGTTTAAGACAAAAAAGCGCACTAGGGCCACATAAGGGATATCTTAAAAATGGAAGAATCTGGGGGTTGATGTAGAGTTGCATTTACCTGGTCACATCTACAGTTTCCAGTGAATAATGAATAAAAAATTTAAAATCTGCAAAAAAAAAAAAATGAAAATTTTTAAAATTTACCTCCACTTTCTTTAACCCCTTAAGGACCCAGCCATTTTGCTTCCCGAACGCCTATTTTTGAAATCTGACATGGTCATTTATGTGAAATAAAATTGACACTTTTACTATCCCTGTATTCAGAGTTTTTTGTTACAAATTGTCTTTAAATTGTAAGAAAAAATTTTTCCTACAATCCCTTTTTGTTTGTGAAAAATAAAAAATTTCATGAAAATTTTGGGTTTTTTGTGTTTTGAAAGTTCCAAAATTTCTGGTGCAAGACAATAATTTTCCCCCAAAAAAGTTTATAACTACATCTACCAAGTCCCTATAGGGTGGCATTTTTTAAATGTCCTTTTTTTTTTGAATTTTGAGGGCTTTGAATTTTGTAGTAATTTTACATTTTCAAGAAATTTGCAATATAATTTTATTAGGGACCATTCCATTTGCGTGGTCTTTAAGGGGCCTGTTTTGTAAACCCCCCAAAAATGTTCTAAGAAACTAGACCCCTTAAATATTTAAAACAGGTTTGGAAGTTTGTAACCCTTTTGGGATTTCAAAAATTAAAACAAAGTGGAGGTGAAATTTAAAAATTCCAAATTTTTTCAGATTTTTCAAAATTTATCCATTATTCCTGGAATACGGTAAATGTGACGGGTAAATGCAACTTAATATCATTTCCCCAGGTCTGTCGTTTTTAGAGATATCCATATGGTGCCCTAGTGCATTATTTGGCTCAACCATAAGCCCCAGAACAGGAGGAGCACCTACTGGGGACTCTGGGGTCTCATTTTCATGCGGATATTTATTTAGGCGCCATTTCATGGTTGTGAGGAATGCATCATAAGGTGCTAACTTAATAAACACCCCTAAAAGACTCCATATTGGAAATAACTACGCTACCCCTTTTCTCGGTATATATACATTGTGGTGTAGTGAGTGTATCGTGACTCACACAGGGTGAATTTACCATACACTAATTTTTTTTTAGCATTTAGGTGTGAAAAAAAAAAAGAAATGTGCCAATAATCTGCTAAATTTTAGCTTAAAATGCGCTTCACATTACTTTACTAGTAATCACCTGGAAATAAAAAAGAACTCAATTTTTTGCATGTTCGGCAATAACCCTTCATGGTGGGTGTTGAAAACTGCTGTGATATATTGGAGCGAACCATGGCCATGAACGGGATAAGTCAAGGGTAGGGAGCACTAATTTGGCTTATTGGAACGCAGATGGGAATGGGGCCATGTCGCGAGTTTGCAAAGCACCAAAGATAATCGGACAGGTGAAATCTGCAGACTCAAGGCCGCTCCACTCGAAGTAGATTCAACCCCACTCACAATGTGCTCTCCTATAGGGGTGCATTGATGCATTTTGGGCACCACGAGGTGTTCCATCGAGTTTTTTTAGCTGTCTGGCCATGTTAAAATCGGGGGGACGCAAGTTCCACCATTGTTTTTTGGGCTTCAATTTTACTAGCGTTTGCTCGTGCAGTGTAAATGATGTGATAACTGTTTTATAATTGGACCGGTTAGGTACAATTTTTTTTTTGCAATGCTATAAATTTTTATATAGTTTTTTATTGTTTTTATTACTAGTTGACAATATAGAAGAAAACTAGGATTCTATTACGTTTTTATGTTCGTCCTTATTGTCGACAGGTCATAGTACTGTGTTATAATTTGTCGGCTGTGTGCACGGAGCTGTGTATGGGCCTTGTTTTCGCGGGGTGAGTATTGATGCTGTATTGGTACCATTATGGGGTGCATACAACACTTTGTTTCACTTTTATTAACGCGCGCTGTTTTGTGTGGTGTTTTGAACTAAGTAAAAGTACTCAAGCAATTTGTTGTAGTGGTTTGTATTTTTTTTTTACTATTCCTTAAATTTAGCGGTCCTTCTGCGTATAGATATGACTGCTAGCTTTTATCAGCAGGTCGATACGATTAGCAGCTCAATCACCCTATATTTTGTATATTTTTTTATTTTTTACTGCTTTTCGATTCGTATAACACACTATAAAATGACACTTTTGTATTCGTAACAGGAACAACTCTTTCTTGCATTCGCGCATAGTCTGAGAGCCATAACTTTTTAGTTTTTCTGTTTGTATGAGTGTGTACAGGCTTGTTTTTTGCTGGGATGAGTTGACTTTATTGTATTGGGTATCATTTGTTGGGCGGGGAGTCAAGGACTTTTTTAATCCGTAGTGTTTGGAATGGCAGAGTGAAGAAAAGAAAAACGCACCTGCACAATCCTATCCTAGATAGTGTGTTTGTTTTATAGTTATATTTTTAATCAGCATTCCAATGTGCAGAGTATCCGTAAATAAGTTAGCTTTACTCTTTGGGGTTCGGCTGAGATTATGGCGATACCCAATTTGATATAGTTTTGTTTTCTTATGTTGAACGCCACTGTGTCAATAAAAAAATATGAGAGTTTTCTCTAGTGTTGGTATAAGAATATTTTTGCATCGGCTATACTCTGAGAGCCATAACTTTTATAGTTTTTCGTATTACAGATCTGTGTTAGGACTTTTATTTTTTTTTTATCACTTTTTGATCACTTGCTTTATTCCCATTTTTATGGGCGTGTGGGATGAACAAAAATCTTAATTCTGTGAATTGTTTTTTTGTTTTTTTTTAGCCGTTTCACGTACAGGTGAAATAAAATGACAGATTTATAGGGGCAGGTCGTTACGCATGCGGCGATGATGCAAGAATATGGGTACTGTTTATTTATTTTTGGATCATTTTTTGCGCGATCTGCGATGTGGGTCGTTTGTAAAGGGTGAAAAAGGGCTAGGAGAGGATGTGTTTTTTGAGTTTATATTTCGAGTGTTTTGTGTGTGTGTCTTGTTTTTCAGAGTTGTTTTTAGACTTTTTGATCACTCATTGTTTTTTCTTTTACTTTCGTGCCACCCCATAGCGGGATTCTGAATTGAGAAGATCTTCTGATCCAATCAGTCAATAGCTCTGTGTCATGTACTATAGCTGTCGGGCTGTGCACTGGTTCGTATGGCAAATAGTGTCAGTCACGATGCCAGGGCCATGCCACAGGGCCTTGGATCCTTACCCGGGCAATCGTGAGACGGCAACAGACAACCCGGAAGGCTTGCTTATGCCTTTCAGTGCTGTCTGTCAGGACACAGCTAGCCGACGCAGGAGGATAGGACCTCCAACTCAGCGACCGTCTCCTGCGGGTTCTTCCTTTTAATTATTGCAGACCCGGGGTTTGGTCACGATAATTAAGGGTTAGAACCGCGACCCCCTCCCCCCGGAGCGATCTCGGGTCGAGGGAGCCGACGCTGTGGGTGTCAGATCTGTAATCTACAGCTAGACACCCCGGCGCCCGAATAGCAGCGAACTCTACTTTTCTGAGTGCTGTGGCAGCGAGATATCCTCAGGGACCGTATTGCATACGTCCAAAGGTCGAGAGAAGGAGTGTAGGACCCATATTGATGAACTATCCTTAAAAATGTAGCGACCTCCGCCCAGTTAGGTTATAATTTCTTGAGAAATATACCTAATGAGGTTTAACATCTCACACACAAAATGCCAATTTTTAAATACTTTAAGGCGGTGTTGTGCTCTATTGAGAGAATGGAATAGTTTATGGGGGTATCTAACATACAGGCCCCTCAAAGGCCACATCTCAGAAGCTTGGGATCTGGTCATGAAAAGTTAATCTAATTTGAAAATTTTCTTGAAAATGTGAAAAATTACTACTAAATTTCTAAGCTCCCTAATATCGTAAACAAAAATATTTAAAAAATGATGCCAACCTATAGTAGTCCTATAGTAGATGGCTAGTTTTAACTCTGCTTTGAGCTCGGCTATGTAATAACTATCTGTTAGTTTACATGTGAATGTAGTTGAACTTTGAAAATGGCAAACTTTTTCCAATATTTTCTGATATTTTTATATTTTTCACGAAATAAACATGGATTGAGTCATGGACCAAAATTTTCTTACTAACTTGCACAATGTGTCAGGAGAAACAGTTTCTGGAATCTCAGAGAAGGTAAAAGTGTCAAAAAGTTATTCTCACATAAAGTGACTTGTTAGATTTTGAAAACGGGGCTCTGTCAGGAAAGCCAAAACTGGCCTTGGCGGGAAGGGGTTAATGAACAGATACATTAAAGGGGTTTTCTCACTACAATGATTAGCTTTTAACATGTAGGGACAGGTAATTAGTGCAGACTATTGCTCTAATGACGTGCTTTTGTGATGTGGCCCTGGCAGGTGTGATAAGGAGAGATTTTATCGCACTGGAGTGCACACATGCGTCTACTAGCGTTTACCATTTGATATCTCCATTCTCGATTATGTAAGAGAGCGATGTCTGACACATTGTTGAACTGAGCAAGTCTTTATCTTGTTTAATAATCAAAAGTTAGATTGTAGTTCACCCTTTTGAAAAGCACTTGATTGTCACTGCTGGGGAGGGTCTGTGAGTCTTTTGTTTCTCGCCAGATTAAAAACTTCCTGTAATTCATGCTCACTGTAACAGCTTCCATTTAGGAACAGCAGAGTTGATATGCTACGTCAACTGTATATAGAGACCAGCACAAAGCCCTGAAGACAAGCAGTGTATTTCTGAAGTGGCTGTGACTCTGAAACAGGCAGTGTGAGCAAATAACAACACTTGTTACTCCTTTGAAGCGGAACGCCTGAAACATGTAGTTAATGGAACCGAGAACATTTTTTTTAGTTTTTGCCTCCTTGCGTAGTCAACAGTTGTAACTTGTTTTTAGTGTTTCAATGCCGTTGTTGGATGATAGGCCTACGTTTTATTCGAGACGCAAGTTGTACTTTATGGTGGAATAGTTTAAATTCACTTTATAAATTAATGCAGTATTGTTTTATTTTATTTTTTTTGTTTAATTTTTTTTTTTTACACTATTCACATTTGCACACTTAATAACTTGTTATGATTAATTCTTACAAGGTTATTACGGCCGTCCTTTGTGGATACCAAATATGTGTAGGTTTTTTTGTAGTGTGTAATTTATGCACTATTATTTTTATTAAACGTATTTATTTTTATTTTTATTATTATTTTTTTTTATCTTTTTTTACACTTTTTATGTTGTGTTTTTTTTTTACTTTTTTTTTTTAAAAAATCCCATTTTTTATTTGGGGGAAAATGGAAGAATGTTTTTACATTTTTTTTTACACTTGGTAATGTAGAAGGCATATTTCATATATGCTAATAACATTCTAATCTGTGTTAGACTGACCAGGCAGAGATGTTGGACACCACCACAGCCTGCGTCCCTAGTCACTGGCTTATGTACACAGACAGCTCTTGGGAGCCACTCTAGGTCCCAGGGCTGAATTGTGCAGCCGTTCCCGGGCATCTGTGGGATGAGTTGGGGTGTGTGTCGCTACACCCGGCAGAGCAGGGGAACCTTTGATTTGCGCTGCGGTTAACGCACACCGCAATCTAAAGGGGTTTTAAAGCATGGGTTGCGGAGGTTTCCTCCGCTCCCTGATGCTCGCAGGAGATGCTCTGGGATCGGGGCGGTGTAGTACAGCCAAAAGATGTCGCTGCAGACGAACGACCTGCACCAGCCGACGCTAAAAGACGGTGCGTGCGGTTCGTTTAAGGAGTTGAAGAACATTTTCTAGCACTATGTACCATCCCCAAGCTAGGTTGTTACCTGGTAAATGGTCCTTGATCAGTCTGATAGGATTGTTTCCAGTTGTATGAAGTGCTATTAGATTTATATGGGCTGCGGCCTCCCATCCTCCAATTTTCTCTCTGTATTGCTTCCAAAACCTGGTCATATTCTATGCGGGATGAGTGCTTACTCAACACTCTATAGGCCTCATTCAGACGCACAAACTGGGAGTGCAGAAGAGGGTTTGTGGGGTCACTGTCAGGATGGCACTAGGATATGAAAGAGAAGACTTTAGAAAGCATAGAAGCTAATAACATATGGTTGTATACGAAAAGTCACGTTCTCACATGCATCATAAATATTAACCATTTTAAAGGGGTTGTCTCGCTACAAAGATAGCTGTTTCTCAACATGGATGGGAACACTAATCGAAAGACATTTTCCAATATGTTGCTTTGGTCATTTTTTTTTTATGTTAGGAATACAAGTGATTTCAGCAATTCTGAGGGCTTTCTAGTTCCAAAGTGAACGACCTGTGCACTTCCTCCGCCACGCCCTAACGTTGTTTCTATCTCGCATAGCAGGGAGTGACATCTCATTACTAAATCAGGTCGCGGCAGCACAGACTTGTTTTTCCGGACAGTGATGGAGCTCTGTTCTGTTATATCTGATCTTATCAGCACAAAGACCGCGTAATTATTACTGATTTACTTTAAACTCAGAAGCTTCCCTGTCCTGAAGCATCACAGAGATGTTATCTTAATTAGCAGAGGTCTGAATACACAGAGCTCATATGCTTTAATTTCAGACAGCTTGACCCGGAAGTGAACAAAGCAATAGCAGCATTATTTCATTCATGCATCCTCATGACTTTGGAGATAGACAACCCTTTAAGCTTAAAGTGGTTTTCTAGTTTAAAAATAAAAATGTGCTAGGCAGAGTAATAAAACAAAGGAAAAAACATACTTCTTTGGCTACTGCTAGCTGCCAGCAGCATCTCCCGGTCCCCTGGTAATATCCGGCTCTGTGGCTGGCTCATATCTGTACACGATCAATGGGGACTTTTCCCCCCAAAGAGCGTCAATGTGACATTTCTCAAAAAACCATCACTGCTCACATACCGTTGTCAACGTCTTGTGAAAGGTAATGTCAAGGGAACGGCATGACTGCTGCAGCCGCTAGTCATGACTGACAGCCATATCACGAACTGATGTAAAGAGGACAAGGGGACAAGTATTTTTGCTTCTATTACCTAGTTGTAGCACATTTTTATTTTTAAATTGGAAAACTCCTTTAAGGAAAGTGAGAACTCACACCAAGGTTGGTTATGCTCTCAAATGGATAAAGGGCTGTCAATTGTTGATAACAGTCTCAATCACTGCATAGATACAGTATGGATTATATTATCCCAGAAAATTCCCATAGCAGATTACCACTAAATATCTAAAAACTGTGGCTCATATATAACAAAATTTGTTGTGGATACTGCCATAGATTCACAAGGAATAATAATGCAAACAGTCATTTTTAGGCTATGTTTACTCTATATCCTACATGTTTTTTTTCTTTCTGGGACAAAAGGCGTAGATTTTCAGGATATAGAGCAGATGTAGCCACTTTGGACTTAATTTTGCCCTACGGTTTCCTATGCGATATCCACCTGCAAAGGAGTTCCTAAATGGCCACAAAGCTAGTGTGAACCTCACTTTAGTAAATATGACCCAATGTCTTCAAGTGATAGGAATTCCTGGATTCTAATAGATGTATCTGTCATACTTGTAAGCAGACCATCAATCAGGACATTTAATAATGTGTGTAGCTGTTCAACCCCTTATGTGCCTCAGTGATACAGACATGGTCTTATTTGTGCCGCGGATTCGTGCGCCTGTACTCAGTAGCCGGTGTTTAGTGCTTCAAGTAAACGTGCAGCGCCGCAAATCCGTCCCGCTGTCTTTTTGCGGTAATGCACCTACTGCTCTCATAGAGAAGCAGTGGATCGTCGTCCACCCGCTCGGACAAATCAGACGGGCGGCGAGAAAGTGTCTAGGTTATTATCCCACGGCGCAAATATGCGACGTGGATAACTGCAAGTCTATAGGGGACGGGGAAGACTCGAGTGCCCCGCCGCGGCTCCTGGCCCCGGCCCCCGTCTCCGCTCCTTAGATATACGGCAGGTTTGTGAGCCGGATTAGCGACGAGTCACAAAAATCCTTCATTGCAATTAAGCCGTTTGTGGTGAACACGGCCTTGGACGACCGTGTGGAAAGGGGCTTGTTTGCACACCGTTCCTCACTGCGATCAGTGCTGCACAGCGGCGAGAAATCACGGGCTTCCTGTATCGGTTCGAAACGAGCCAGATGGAACCCTGTGACGCCATGTTTTCTGTTTTACTACTTCCTGCGGCAATTGGTGTACACCCCTAATGCGTGTGGGGTGTGTCCAAATACTCACGATTTGCACTGGGGAAACACATTGGCCCTAACGGCGATACTTGAGGGCCGCCGAAAGTAATTTTAGAACTGTATAAATGGAATTTCAGATCCTTAACAGTTAAGGCAATGCTATAAGGTATTGTTACATTTGTACAGTATTAACTATTATAATTAGCCTTTATGAGGGGAACCAGGGAGAATATATTGCCCCTTGTAGAATGTTACCAGTAGGTATACACGACCCTTTAGATAGATAAGGGTATAAGGAGCCCTCTGGTAGTGCCGTTACATCTTCCTCCTCTGTATGTACAATGATAGGTATTGATATTGACCCCTCTAGAGGTAGATAGAGTGGGTATAGAAAGCCCCCTGTAGGGTTAAATTGTTACTGCTCCCTATAGATTGCTAGGCGATACAAGCTCACTGTAAGATAGGAGAGGATATAAGTGTCCCCTGTGGTTTACACTGCACCTATGATGTGAAGATATATATCACCCCATTTGCTTTGAGTGTAAGCATTATGCATTAGTTAGTAAAGCAAACATGCAGGCTGGGATCCTAGGAAGGGGAAAAGTAGGGCCCAACACGGGCTTGTCGTAATTCATTAAACTCCTACTGTTTGAACGTTCTGCTGCCCAAGTTGTGTTCAATCCTGTTTTCCCCAACTGACTGCTTTGGCGTGACACAGGGGAGAATGGTGGACACAGGCAGCTAAAGGGTTGTCAGGCACTGCTGAAGGGCACCGGGATGACATAGTCCGGAAAGCGGCTTCAAGCTCTCCCTGTCTCTGTTCTTTGCACTCCTTCGCATCTGTTCTCTGCCGCTATACCTGCAGCCTCACACAGATCGAATGTCGGCCCAGCTTCGGAGGCAGGCTAGGAGACAGTCTATAATTGCAGGTATGTCCCCCCTCACCTGAACCTGCTCCCGCAAGAATGTAGGTAGGTAGAGACTAGTGGGCAGGGAGAGGCGCCTGCCACTTTGCTGCTCACACAGTGAAGGCAAGCGGCAAGATGAACTGACATGACATCTAGCCGCTTGCCTTCTATGTAAAAATGTTACTCTGCTCAGTCCAAGCTTGGCTCAGAACCAAGTGCTGGGCCAGATAACACAAGTCGGCGGGCCGGATTTGGCCCACGGGCCATGTGTTTGACACCAGTGCCCTAATGCATTGTCTATACAATGCATTAGGCTGTATAAATGATCGAGCCAACTAGTGAACTAGTGGTGAAGTGCCCTAGGGGGACTCAAAGTTAAAGTAAAAAAAAAATTTTTAAAGTGTAAAAAAAAAAAAAAATAAAAAAAATTCAAATCACCCCCTTTTTGCCATTTTACAAATAAAAAAATAAAAAAATAAAAAAGTTACACATATTTGGTATCACCACATCCGAAAATGGCCGATCTATTAAAGTATAATATCATTTATCCTGTACACTGAACACTGTAGAAGAATAAAATTCCGAACGCAAAACTTACGTTTTTTTAGTCATTTCATGCCCCCTAAAATGGAATAAATTTAATCAAAAAAGTCCTGTGTATTCCAAACTGGTAGCAATAAAAAGTACACTTCAGCCTAAAAAAAATCCCCACCCCCTCAACCCGTGGGTTTTCATACAAAAAAATTATGGTCGCAGAATAGAACCGTGGCAGTTTTAAAGATAAAAAACTTTTGGGAAATTTTTTCATGTCCAAAACACGCAAAAACCTACATTTTTTGGTATTGGGGTTTTGGATCAAGTGTGAATACAGGTAACATTTAATTTTTACGAAATTGAATGCGTAAAAGCAAAACCCGCAAAATTGCAAGTACGGGTTTTTTTTTTTCACTTTTTGCACGACAAAATTTTTTGGGGTTTCCCTTTAATTCTGGGTTTTGATAAATGACAAATTATAAAGACCCTTGTCCCCAAAAAAAAAAGCCCCCATTTGTTATATAGGGGGAAAAAAAAAAAAAAGTTATGGTTTTTGGAAGATGCGAAAATCTCCAGCTGTGAAGGGGGTTGGGTTCTTCCTCATCTTTGGGACTCTTCCCCTTCACTATATCCATTAGGACATTGTTAAGGAACGTAAATATATCTTAGTATTATTATCCGTCTCTGTTATCAATATAAGGACCTGAACTATCCGTATTTGTAAATCACGGTTCTGAGTTGATTTTCTGTTGCTGTTCCCTGATGAACCCCTGTATCTTTGGGGGAAACGCGTTGGGACAGGGATTTACTGTGTGTTTTTTTTCCCCTTTCTTTGTTTTGGAGATAGGGGTTGTCTCGTTATGTGATATCTATGTACACGTTTCTGTGTTTATTAGTATTTTGTCTATATGTGTGTGTTTTTGTTTGGGGGATGGTGTAGGGTCTAGGGACGGTGTAGGGTTTATAGAGTAGGTTCCAGTGTGGGGTCGCCCTTGTTGGGGCAGGTCCTCCGCTTTTTTCTGTTTGTTAGAGTAGTCAGCAGGGCTTAACAGGGATTATAATAAAGGTTATTAATAAAGGTTATTATTTTTTATTGTATCTATCTAGCCCTAAGATAATCGGTATTTCGTGGTTTTTTGTATAATTTTTTAGGATATCGGGCGTTTTCATTGAGTGGCTGCTCCTCCGAGCTATATCTAGGAGTTTCTGTAGTTTTTGCAGATTTTTGGAAGACGAGGAGGAGAAAAATAAAGAGTCATATTTTCTTTCTTTGGAAGGGTTAAGGAGTTAATGGACACCATGTAAAATAAAATAATTCTGCTCAATACAAAGTAAATCTAGGGGAATATATGAGGGTTGCTCTGAGACGTATGCTTCCTATCGTACTATGTTGACCCATGACATCAGAAACCGCTACTAGTGGTATGGCAATAGAGTTTGAACTCTCTTGCCAATATTGTAAAAATATAGATGTCCAGAGTCCCATAAAAACATAATCTTTATTTCTTTTTATAAAAAATACACGCAAACTGCTGTTTTTATGAGAAGAAAATAAAGCACTAAGCTTTTATGGGACACTGGAGATCTCCTATGTTTTACAGTACAAACAACACTAACACTTGATCAAAGTTTCTAACAAAACTAAGCAGCTAAGTGTATAATGACTTTCTGCATAGTCCTAAAATAAAGGCTTAATAAAATACTAGCGCACTAAATATATGGGGTAACACAAGTGTAAGCAACAAAAGGTAACAATTCAAACATGGGACATATTGCCAACAACACCAAATCAGCAATGTAGAGCTCTTAAGGGCTTGTTCACAAGGAGTTTTCACTCCGTATTACAAGCGCTTTGTAGATCCGTCTTGGGGACGGACCCGAGCGGCGCTTTTGAAACACGCAGCGGAGATCTCTCATGTGATGTTTTCTACAGATAAATTGCACCTGAATGGAAGGGGGTATGCGTTTTTGGGGAAAGAATTCTAGGGGGGTGGGGAGTATTTAAACTGGGGATAGGAGGGGGCAATATAGAAAAAAAGGGGCTAAAAGGGTTTAGAGAAGTGGGCAGACATATCGGGGGTGGAGAAGTGGAATGGGGGAGGTGGAAAAAGACATGGATAAGGAACCCTGTGTGAAAACAAGCATTAAAGATTAAGAACCCACAATATTCAGTAATTCTGCCATTATAACTGTATAAAATAATGATGCGTCAAATTAAAGGAAAATGTATAACCCCTGCCTTATCTGAAAGGGAATGTTAATCCCACCCATTACCAAAGGGGAGATTTAATCAAAAAACCCCATCTGAACAGGTAACGTTAAAATCAATGTGTCTATGATCGGTAATGTATGCCCCATGTGTCTAATGAAAATGTTAGATAAAATTTAAAAACCCATTGAAAAAAAAAGTGTAAAATGGAAGGGAATTAAAATGTCTTTTCCAAAGCTAAAAATTCTTGTCCCAAAATAGGGGGAACTTGAGGCGCTGTTGTAGAGGATTTGTTGTGGGTAGGTTTTGCGAAACTGGTGGACTCCCCTTTTTGGGGGGAAAATTTCAGGTTTAATTATTTGGGAAAGACAGAGCGAACAGGAGGGGAGGAGGAGTGTGTTTTATTAAGGGTGATATAAGGGCAAATGTGAAAGAGTAAAAAGGGCGGATACTAAGAGTGGAAACATTGGGGGGGGAAATACAAGGGGGGGTTAATGCAAAAAAATTTATTTTGGGAATCTAAGCCCCCCCGAACATCATGAGGAGATAGAAGCAGTGCTAATCAAATGGTGGGGGCAACTCAGGCGGTACAGGTAATAAGGGGTGATTCATTTGGGCATTGACGGGGGTCACGGTTCTGCATCGATAAAAAAGGGAAAGGGAAGTTCCTCAATCTGTTGGGGGATAATTTTTTGGGGCATTTGTGAAAACCCCACAAGTGATGCTCGGGGATTGGTCTTTTCTAATAAAGCAGAACTTGTCGGAACGGCCCGGGTTTCTAAAATCTAGGTAACATGCCCACAATATAATTTATTTTAGCAAAAATGGAAAAAAAAAAAAACAGAGGGAAAGTAAAAATTTTAAATTTTAAAAGGGGCAAAATTTTGCTTATTGAGGGACGAATACGGGACCTGACTGGGAGATATTCAAAAGTGATTAAAGAACCAAATGGAGGATTTTTTAAATTATTTGGGGGAAATTTATTGCAAAAATTTTCTATGGGAACAAGAAGGGCACTAAAACTAAAACCAAAATCCTCCTCGTTAAGAGGGCAATAAACAAAAAAAAAGGGGCCCTTAAAAAAAATAAGTCAAGGGCTGGGATCATTTTTTGAAAAAACAAAGAGTTAATAAAATTTTGTAAAAAAGTATAAAAGAGCTAAAATTCAAAAATTTAAAAAATTGGAAATAGAAATAAAAAAAATTCTTTAAACATAAAAATGCAAAAAGCCAAAGCAGGAAAGTAGGACCCTTAAAAACCTGTGATGGGGAGCGGTCACTGGTGCCCAGAAAAAAAAGTACTAAAAGGTTCTTACCAGTATTTACTTCAAGGAGATAGATTTGGGGGGTGGGCCAAAGTGAATCTGGGTGGTCCCAGTTTGTTAATACATTCTGCAAAATTTTAATTTGCTCGTTAGAAAAAGTAAAACCAATTTAAAATAAATGAATGTAAACAAGGCTCCACCCCCTGATGGCTTCACCCAAGATTTTTAAAGGGCTCAGCTCGGTTATCAGTGTCCCTGTACATGATTTTAGAGTTTCCCTTGGTGATGGTATAGGCGGAACTAGCGAAAGGAAAATGTAGTTCCCCATTTTCAAAAAAGGTTTTAAAGTCTTCCCCCAGGTAATTAAGCCCTTAAGTTTAAAATTGTTGGGGGAAAATGTTGGGGGCTCTGAGGGACTATATACAGGGTAGTTGACAAACAAATATTATTAGTGATTGCCAGCATGGATTTAAAAGGACAAAGCTGTCAGACCAAACTATTTTTTTTATGAAGACGGTAGAAGTCGGATAGCGGGGGGAGCTTGGTATTTGTTTTTTGACTTTCAAAAGGGTTTGACCTGTCCCGCATAAGCGTTTTTAGGGAAACTAGAAAACCATTTGGGGTTTAAAATAACAGTGGTAATTGGATTAAAAATGGGTGTGGTCTTTCCAGAGGTGGGGTAAATGAATCCACTCTGAGGGTCCCGGTGAGAGGGTGTGCGCAGGTCATAATTTGGGCCCCCTCTTATTTAATGTATTTATTAACGATAAAGTGGGGGGTAATAGACGGTTTTGATTTTTTAGATGACACCAAGCATGAGGGTAGTGCAACTTTGGAAGAGTCATAAATTGCAAGCAGACCGGGCACACTGAGTGCTTTTGGGATCCCCTTGGCAAAAGGGGTTTAATGTGGAAAAAGTAAGGTTTATCTGGGGAAAATAATATACAGGATTTATATGTCCTGGGGTGAAAAACTGGGAGAAACGCTTGTTGAGAAAGATTGGCGTTTTGTAGATAAAACTACAGAAAAGATGAATGTCAATCAGCTCCTCTAAGGCAAAAAAAAGGCGTGATTTAAAAGAGGCATGGACCGCGGGACAAGGGGTCATTCTACCGGTACAAAGCTTTGGGCGAACCCCCTTGGAATATGCGTCAGTTTTGGGCCCCAGTTAAAAAAGAGATGTAAAAAATAGAGAGAGTACAAAAAACGGCAACCAAAAAATTTTAAGTGGGAAAGGGCATCTTAGTTATGAGGGGAGGTTGTAGATTGAAATTATTTAGTCTTGAAAAAGACGGCTTTTGGGGGGGCATGATTAATTATTAAATATATAAATGGTCCCCACAAAAGTATGGGGAAAAATTTTTAGGTGAAGCCCCCCAAAAGGGCAAGGGGGCATTCCCGATAGAGAAAAAAGTTTAATCTCCCGAGGAGAAGAGCGTTCTTCATGTAAAAACTTAAAATTTTGGGAAAAACCTCCCGAGGGGTGGTCACAGCGGAACTGTAGAGAGTTTCAAGAAAAGGGTTAGATACTCCTGGAACTAAAAGATATTAAAGAGTACTTGCTAGGGAAAATTGTGGGTCTGGCCGGTGGCGGCTTGGGGGCGATATGGTCTATACTGGAGCGGGGTTTTCCCTTGTGGTTTCGGGGGATTAAAACCCGTGGAGAGCCTGGTTTAAAACCCTTTTCTCTCTCCCTCACCCCATTTTCCCCCCCCTTGGGTTTAACTCTTTGGCATGTGTCTTCTTTCAACCACTAACATGTAATAAGTAACTAGTAACCCGCTGGTGTCGTCATTGCGAGCAGTGAAAAATACTTTTTAAGTTTAGATCCCTCTTGGTCTGCTCGTGGTCCCAAGACAAATTTTCAAAGCGCTTGTAACAAGTTGAAAATCCGTGTGAACAACCTAACACTACATAATATGTAAAATAAATATGTTACCCTTTTAAAAAAAATTGTTTTAAATAAATTCATCCCGCATTTCAGATGGTCACAGATGAAACTCTGAAACGAGTAGGATCTTGTAGAATTTTATAGCCTCAATAGCTTCAATTACTGATGTCATTAGTGTGCTACGCTAGTATCACGTGGAATAAGGGCTTGTCCCCACAGCACCGGTTACGTCGGGTTTTTTAGTTGGGTTTTCGTTTTTTAAAAAATTTAAAACCCACATGCAACGTCCCCGTAGACCTCAAGGAAAATCGGGCAGCAGCCCACCACGGATTTTTCGCAGGAGGTTTTTTAGAGACGGGGGCCAAAAAAAATTTAACTGTTCATTTTTTGCCCGGGGTTTTTCGGGTGGAACAAAAAGGGTTTAAGGGGGACGCTTAATTTTTAATTTCCCGGCCGGTAAATTGGGCTGTCCCCCTGTAAATCGGCCTTTTTAAAGCCCCCTGGGGCATTCGGTATTCTCCTGTCTTTTGTGTGGTGTGCTTTTGCTCTTCTTTGTATTATCTTAAATCTATATTTTTAAAAAATACTTTTTACCATTTTCCCCAAACCGCCTTACCATGGACGGGAATTGTTGTGCGTTTTTTTAAAAAGGTCGCTTTTTTTATTCTACTTTGTTTTGTGGGGGTTTTTGGGTTTGCTTTGGGTTTTTTGGTGTTTGTTGGAATTGTCCATATTTGTTGTTACTTTTGTTGTTCAACTTTGCGTTAAAACCCACAAAAATTAATGCGTAGTGTTCTGTTTTTTTATTCTATATTTTTACAGTTTTTTTGGTACATATCATTTCTTTTTGTGCTTCAATCCCTATTTTTGGTGATCATTATTTTGTTGCCTGGTGGGTGGAGTTTAGCTTGGTGTATTCAGACTTTGCTAATTAGTTAAAAAAGCTTCCCTGGTCCTGCGCAGGATTTATGTAAACAGCAGAAATTTTACTGGCTTTTGTCTAAAAGATAGAAAACAAAAAAGCTTCACTGACTAAAAAAGTTCCTTGTGCCCCAACCTGTGTGTGATGTCACCCCCTGTTTATCGATAGAAAAAAGCAGGGGGGGAGAGCCCTCAGGTTGTCACTTGGGGGGAACCGAGGGAACCAGGAAGGGTGATAAAATCACTTGTAGTCCAACAAAAAAAAATGAAAAACGAATATTTTTTGGAAAAAATTTTCTTTTTGTGATCCCAACATGTTAAAAGTGTCTTTAAGCGAGAAACCCCTTTAATTTGCCCATTGGGGTACCCCGGGGTGAAGGGCCTGACCTCGTGCTATTTGAGGGGGTTTTTTGGGGGAAAGGAAAGCCAGGATGGGTGGGGGGGGGAGGGAGGGAGTTTTTTTGGGTTTTAAAGGGTTTTTGCCAAAATTTCTCATTTAAACCCTTTCCTGCATCAGCTTTTGTGCTCAGAAGGGGGTGGTGGTGTTTTTTTTGAATTTCTATCATGTGACCCAGGGATGACTCACCATGACTTTTCTCTCTGTCAAAGAAAGTTCTGTTTATGATAGAACTGTGAGCAGCTACAGTGTAGCTCGAGGTAAAGTTTTTGCCTCACAGCAAAGGGTCCCAGGTTTTAATCCCTGCAGGAACCAAACTCTGGTTTTTTCTCTCTGTATCAATGACTACCCCTTTGGGGTTTTTTTTTTTTTTTTATTTATTTGCACTGTTGACTAATTTTTAAGGAGTACGAGGAAGGAGTGAAGGGCATACTTTGGGGGTTTTAACACTTAGTGCGCCTGAGAGGGAGGGGTGTTGGTATGTTGACCAGGATGAGGAGTCTCAACCCTGGTTGCATCCCTGGGGACGAGCTTAAAACAATGGATCACTAAAGGGGAGCTAAAACAAAAATGGTGCAGAATTTTTAATAGTAATGAATGGTGAAAATGTTTATTATTTAATTTGCAAGCGTCACACGTCAATTTTACTTCGTGGCAAAACCCCTTTAAACACTACTTTATAGCGGATGTGCATTATTGTCCTCTATATTTAAGATTTAGACTTTCAAGGGAATGATTAAGTTAATTTTTTTGTTCCTCGTCAAGACCTGAAATGTTGGGCCCCGGACAAGCCCGGGAATTTCCCTTTTTTGAATCAATCCTCTCCACAATGGGGAAATCATCAGTCAAGAGTATTGTTATTCCCACACATTTCTAGGCGCTAATATCGGACAGGAGTCCACACAACAAGTGAAATGTACGACGTTCTAATTTGTATGTTTGGGTTTGGTAAAAAGTTGAAAAATGCAGTTTTCTGGAGTGTGATTTTGATGGATGCATTTGTATAAATGTTACTGTTAAATGCTTTACTCCTGTGAAATTTCTGTATGACAATTTCTCATTTATTGTACGCTCTGGAATGCTTAAAAAAAGATTTAAAAGAAATGACATCACATTGAACAGATATTTCCCAAAAACATTTTAGAAACATTTTGCAAATATATGTACTTGTAAAAAACTAACTTTTTTTTATACAACATTCCTACCTACTGTACATCGCCTGGTTGATGTAACTTCTATCCCTTGTTGCTGGTAGTCACGGCCATCTGATGCTTTTTTAATCTGGTTGAACATGCCCAGTTTGTACTAGTGATAGCCTTCACACAGCTACTAACCTTAACATGGGGCTGGGGGGGTGGGTAATGTGTTCTGGCAGCGGTGAGTGAACATGTAGTCCTGGACACATTTGTACGTGTCCCCTTAACGTTTTCGGGGGGGGCTTCGGTAAGGTGGTGGGGAATTAGTTTGGTCAGACGAAAAAATAGTCAGTGTCCAACATGTAGTCCTGACTACTAATCAGAAAAGCTGATGAAATGAAGAGTGAAGGAGAGGGCATTACGGGCAAGGACAAAAGATTATGTGAGGGTTATATTTATCCGACACATATGTAACTTTACTAAGTAATATTTAATGTTTTGTGTGTAATCTTGATGATGCCATAACCCCTTTTAACCCTTAAAGGGGTTTTGCCACAATCTAATTTCATACCTCCTGCATCCAGCTCTTCAGCTCTGTGTGCTCAGAAGGGGGCGTGTGTGATTTGCTTGAACTGCATATCATGTGACCCTGCAGGATGACATCACCAGGCCTTTCCTCTCTGTAGTCAAAGAAAGGTCTGTTTATGTGTGTAGAACTTTAAGTAGCTACATTGTAGCTCAGTGGTAAAACTTTTGCCTCCAGGCACAAGGGTCCTCGGTTCAAATCCCTGCAGGAACCAAACGTGTATTTTATTTCTCTTTATCAATGCACATACCTTATTGAGGTCTCTTTTTTATTTATTTGAACTGTTTGACTTATTATTAAGGAGGAAGAGGACTGGAGTAGAATGACAGCACCTGGGGTTTGATCACTCAGTAGCTTCCTTGGAGGAGAGGCGATGTCTGAGCATGTGCGACCAGGACTGAGAAGCTCTCAGCCCTGGTCGTATCCCCTGGAGACGAACTGAAAATAATGGATCACTAAAGGAGCAGCTAAAACAAAAAACGGTGCAGAATTTTTAACCCCTTAACGACCTTGGGCGTATCAGTACGTTCCAGGGCCGCTAAGGGGCTTTGCAGGGGGATCGCTCCGCGACCCCCCCGCACAGCCGCCGGGTGTTAGCGGGGAAATCGCCGCTAACACCCAGCAGTAACAGCGCCGGCGGGTGGCTCCGCCCGCCGGCACTGTTTTACCCATCAGGCGCCGCGGCAAAGATGGCTGCGGCGTCTGAATTAACGCCGATCGGTGCGGTGATCGGCAGAAGCGCAGCCATGCTGCGCCGATCCGATCACCGGGCATTGTGGTGGGGAGCCTTGGGAAGGCCCTCCCGTCACTTACCCTGGCCGGTTTGCCCCCACTTCCGTCCGCAGGGGCAGGAAGTGGGGAAACCGCCATCTTTGTACACCCTAATGCATTGCCTATGCAATGCATTAGGTTGTATTAACAATCGCGCCACCTAGTGGTCAAGTACCACAGGTGGCCTCAATGTTACAGTAAAAAAAAAATAAGTTTTAAAGTACAAAAAAAAAAAGTATTAAAAGTTCAAATCACCCCCCTTTCCCCATTTTACAAATAAAAACAATAAAATAATAAAAAAGTTACACATCTATAAAAATATAACATCATTTATCCCGTACGCTGAACATCGTAGAAGAAAAAAAATTCCAAACGCCAAAATTGCGTTTTTTGGTCATTTTACGTCACCCAAAAAATGGAATAAAAATGATCAAAAAAGTCGCATGCATTCCAAACTGCTAGCGATAAAAAGTTACACTTGAGCCTGCAAAAAATGCCCCCCTCACTGACGTCCGTAGTTGTTAGTACAAAAAAGTTATTGGTCGCACAAATGGCGCCGTGGCACAAATTTCAAAAATAGAAAATGTTTGGAATTTTTTTACGGTACCAAAAACATAACGGAAACCCTAACTGTTTGGTATTGCCAGATGCGTAACAACCTGAAGAATACAGATAACACATTATATTTACCGAAGATTGAACGCCGTAAAGCAAAACCCCCGCAAACATGGCGAAAATAAAAAAATTTTCACAATTTGTCCCACTTGGAATTTTTTTGCGGTTTCCCAGTATATTCTATAGTATAGTGAATAACACCATTAGAAAGTACATCTTGTCCTGCAAAATAAAAGCCCTCATGTGTCTATGTAGGTGGAAAAATAAAAAAGTTATGGCTTTCAGAAGGCGAGGAGGGAAAAAACGAATGTCTCACCAAAAAAACGCTGGGTCCTTAAGGGGTTAATAATGATGAATGGTGAAAATGTTTGTTATTTAATTTACAAACTTCCCACGTCAAGTTTACTTCGTGGCAAAACCCCTTTAAGCAACAGGTCTGAAAAGACCTTAATGACCAGATACATTTGGTAGTTTTTGCCTCCTTGCGTTTCAACAGTAATAACTTTTTTATCTTTTAAGTGACGCAGTTGTATGCAGACTTGTTTTATGCAGAAGAAGTTGTATTTTTGGGGGCATAGTCTTAGTTTACAAATAAATTACTGCAATTTTTTTTTTATTCTTTGCAGCATGAACATAAAAAGTGTTTTTCTGCATTTGTGTTTTTTTTACACCATTCATATTCACACTAAATAACCTGTTAAGATTAAGAGCATGTTCACACGGCTTATTTTGGGGCACATTTTGCAGCGTACTGCGCTCAATACGCAGGGAAATGCACCCCAAAATTACGGTAATCCATAGCTCTCATAGAAAACTATGGATTACGCCTCCTCTCCCCGCTCGCACAATACGATCGTATTGTGACATGTCAATTACTTGCAGTGAATATGTGCCGCGAGTAATGCATGTCTTTGGGGCCAGCCCCTCGGGAGTACGCGCGAGCTCCCGAAACACACGATGTATTGTGTTGTGTACTGTACGCGCCGCAGTACATCGTGTGAACATACCCTAATTCTACAGGTTATTACGGTCGTGTAGATACCTAATTTTTATAGGATATGTTTGTTTTTTTTGTGTAATGTAAACACAATAACTTTTTTTATTAAATACATTGTTTACAGAGACTGCTCTAGGAACGTAGCTATTAACTACAGCTATGTTCCTTTCGCAGTTGCGGTGCTAGGAGCCGCAAAACTTCTCTGCCTGCAGCGACTAAAGAGAAGTTAAAAGGGTATTGCTATCTCATTGATTAGGTTTACATGCAGGCAAAGGTAAATATTAAGATAATAACCTAATAATAAATATAATAATTAAGATAATTATTACCAAACACATTGCTATTCTGATTTTGCTCACCTTCTGTCTTTTTCCTTCTCTCTTGTAGATTGAAAGCCTTTGCGGGCAAGGTCCTCTCTCCCTCTGTACTAGCAGTTAGTCATTTATCAGCACCATTGTACTTGTTTGACATACGTTATGTGTGTAACCCCCCCTTGAATGTACAGCGCTCTTGAATTAATGGTGCTTTAAAATAAATAATTTCAGAGCTATAGCAATTCTTATCTCCTGCTTGTTTACAGAAGGTTTTCTAGGTTGCTGACCATCTCTCTGCTCTAGCAGCCCGGGCCGGATAGAGACATCATTCCCTGCTGTGTCTTATCAGCAGCACAGAAGCTTTTTTTCTCTCCTTACAAGCGTTAACCCTTTAGAGCTCTATGCTGCGCTGTTATATATCCAATGTCCTTCTAACAGGCTCAGCTAGAAATAGCAAAGCTGAAATGTCAGTCACTGCTGTAGACCCACCAACAGCCTGATCAGGAAGTATGAGCCTGAAGCTGGCTCTAAAGAGCAGGCTCTGTGAAACAGTCAGATGGGAAAATGCTTCTAAAGAGCCGTGACCGGGAAAAAAAAAATTAAAAATCCCCTCTATGTTTATTTAGTGTGATATAGACGTGAAGGGCGTTTTTAGTTCTCTGCTGCAGACATTTCTGCTGTGGGCCGATCAAGAGAATCAGCATGATCTTGTATGATAATGACATTCTCGCAAGATCACCCTGAAAGAGCTACTACTATGCTGTGCAAGCTAACTGGATAACATCAGAAAGCTATACTGACTGACCCCTGCAGATTCAATTCTGACTGGGGGAGTGGACTAAAAAAAAAAACCCACACTCTTCACTGCTATATCACACTAGTTAAAAAAAAAGGTGATTATAAAGAGGTTGTCCACTCTATACGATTTTTATGTGTCTTTATAGAACAGTAGTTGAGAACCTATGGCACACATGTCAGAGGAGGCACGCACGCTGTGGTCCTGCTCTTACTGCCGGTCAGTGATGTAGCTACAGGAGTCGCAGCAGTTGCACTTCACCACACAGCTGTATCGCTGGGTCACATAGGCCTACCGAAGCAGCCAGGCCACTATGCCAGCTCAGATTAGCCCACCTTGTGTATCCCCTGGCAGGTCTCGAGGTCCAAAAGGGTCTTTTCAACTGTATGTACGCACATACAGATGAAATCTATGGTAGAGCGAGAGCTATCTGCTTCTTGCCCTGCCAACTACCCTATGAGTAACCAGCTCAGGTGGTGCAATGTAGTAATATCATCACTCCACCCGAGCCACTTCCACTGCCAAATAGCGTCACAACACAGGCGACGTGATGATGTCACGCTGTCTGGGCTGGACACCGACAATAGCAGAGTACTGTTCAACAAAGGAACTGGCAGGAGAGTATTTTTTGTTTTGTTTTTTAATTCTGTAACGGGGACTACACTGTATGCTGGAGGTAGTAATACTGGAGAAGTTCTGCTCCACACTAATTTACTATTACCTGGATTCCAGGGGTCACATGACCTGTGTGGTGGTCACATGATAAGATGCTGCTGGAGGTAGTAATACTGGAGAAGTTCTGCTGCTCCATACACTACTGTTACCTGGATACCAGGGTCACATGACCTGTGTGGTGGTCACATGATAAGAAGCTGCTGGAGGTAGTAATACTGGAGAGGTTCTGCTCCTCCATACACTACTGTTACCTGGATACCAAGGTCACATGACCTGTGTGGTGGTCACATGATAAGACGCTGCTGAATGCAGTGATACTGGGGAAGTTCTGCTCCTCCATACACTACCTGAATATCAGCAGTCACATTATCTGTGTGGTGGTCACATGATAAGATGCTGCTGGACGTAGTAACACTGGAGAAGTTCTGCTCCTCCATACACTGTTACATGGATACCAGTGGTCACATTATGGTGGTGGTCACATGATAAGACGCTGCTGGAGGTAGTAATACTGGAGAAGTACTGCGCCTTCATACACTACTGATACCTGGATACCAGGGTCACATGACCTGTGCGGTGGTCACATGATAAGCTGCTGCTGGAGGTAGTAATACTGGAGAAGTTCTGCTCCTCCATACAATTACTGTTACCTGGATACCAGAGGTCATATGACCTGTGTGGTGGTCACATGATGTCACGGATGCCCCTGCGACCCTCGTCCCGGGTCGCAGGCGCATCCGTGCCCCGACTCTGAGCGGCGCCCCGTCCCGCACCTCGGGGGCCCCGGGGTCCCTCACCCCGCTGCCCGGGGTCCCCAGTGATTTTAACCGCCTCGGCCCTCCCCCGTCCGCCCTGGGCCCTTTCCCCGGCGTGCGGGGTTTCCGCCCCTTGGGGAGCGGCGTCCCGGGGCCACCCGAGTTTTAAAGGGACAGTGCCCAAAAATTGGCCCAAATTTTCCCGGGGGCCCACTGCCCCCAAATTTTAGCCCACCTTTTTTCCCCGGGCCCTTTCCCGGACTTTAGTGTACGCCAATTTGGGAAAGCTTTCCAGAAAGCCTGTCTCGCCTACCTTTGTACCGAACCCTTTTTTGCTTACTTTTTACCGACCACGATCCTTGCCCCCTTTCCCCTGCCCCTTCTGCCTGCTACTTTCACAAACCCCTTTAAAGCCGCCTGCCCTGACCTTCTTTGCCTGTCCCCAAACTACGAGCCTGCCCTTCCGTTTTCGAAAACCTCGCCCCCCTTTTCCCCCCGCCCCCCGCGGGCAACCCCCCCGCCAGGGTAGTGCCCTTGCTGGCCTCCCCCGCAGAAAGGGTCCCCCCGTTTTTGCGGGGGGCTCGGGGTGAATACCGGGACCCACTTAGTTTCCACCCCCTTGGGTGGGGTTTTACGCCATCGCCTGCGGGGCCAAAAGGACCCACCTCCAGACCTTACAAAATGTTTAAATGCGGGGAAAAATTTACTGGAGAAGTTCGGTTTCCTCCTTTCACTATTTTTACCGGGATAACAGGGGGTCACATCCCTGGGGTTGGGCCCAACATTTTTTCCCCGCTGCGGGAGGTAGAAATACTGGAAAAAGTCCTACCCCCTTCCATATTTTTTTTATTTTGGGTACCAGGGGTCACATTATGGAAGGGGGCACATGATAAAAACCCTGCTAAAGGTAGTAAACGGAGAAGTTTTGCTCCTCAAATACCCTCTTTTACCTGGATACCGGGGCCCCTCACTTTACTGACTCATTTTTAAAAGTCTACAATTTTCCCCTTGCGGCCATCACATAGCCCAAGAATGGGGAAAAAAATACTATTCTATTTCATGGTAAAAACATTTTACCCCAGCTGTAGAATGCATATATTGAGAACATTCTATGATTTCCTTTTAAATAAACCAATAAAAAAAATAATAAAAAAGGGACAACCCCCTTTAAAAAGTGACTAGGCATGTGCAGTCTACTTTTGCAAGCAGGACCTAGCATTTGGGAAACTGCCCCCAAAATAAATGCACCCCTTTTATATAAAAAAAGCACTTGCCCCAAAATTTTAAAAAATGCTTACTTTTTAAAAAAATTTTTTATTAAAAGAAAAAAAATCAAACAACCCACCGTGAATATGTTCAATAAAAAGAAACCTTCTTCAGACCTTTAGGCTGTTCCAGGAATGGAATAATATGCACTTGAAGGGGTTTTCCAGGATTATAAAGTTCATTGTTTTTTTCTTGGGATTGGGCCATCAGAAATCAATCACGGGGTATGAGTCCTGGCGCCCCCATTGATCAGCTGGTAAAAAGGGGCCCGGGTGTTCTGAAGTGGGGCAACATTTTTGGGGTAGGGGGCTGGCCTGGAAAAGTGCAGTTTTGTCTTATTCACAAATACAGAAATCAATTTGTGCCGGGAAAACCCCAATAAAAGGGAAGGCACGCCAAAAGCACCTCCGCTATTCTGTTACAAAAATTGGGAAAATGGGTGTTGGAAATTTCATCTATATGGATCCCCAAACTAAAGGGGTTTTTTCGGAAATTTTAAAATGCCCCAAAAAACATCTACAAACAGTAAGAAAAGTTAAGTATAACAACAACCGCATGAGTAACACTCACCTTCTTGGACATGGTAAAAAAGGCATTCTTAATTTCCTCACTTGTTTTCCTTTTTCCCCCAAAACCAAGACCCTTTGGGAAAGGTCTTTTTTAAAATTGACCTAAAACATAAAAGGAAAATTTTAAAAAATTAAAAAAAACAACCATTTAACTATTAAAGGGGGTTTTTTCAATGCTGTTTCAGGGGGCACAAGCACTTTTCATTCATCATCCTGCCCCTTTTTGATCATGCAAAGGGTGGTTTTTATAGTAGTGATTTTGCATATCAGCTCTGTATTCACACCTCTTCTAATTGCAAATTTACATGAGAGGAGAGATCTATCTATTAAATCCAGAGATCTTAAGAGCTTTAAAGTAAAAAAAGGCCCAAACTATGGCTACACAGCCTCAAGAGCAAGAGTTATGCCTTTGGTGTTTTGATTTCCTTCTTTTCAAAGCCGGTATTAAAAATTTTTTTAGGGAAATTTGTGCTACAAATAGCTCTTCTGTGAGTTTGGCCCCAAAAGGCTGGGCCTTTTCTCCCCTATGGGCAACATACCCGTATATCTTTAGCACTCATAGCCCAAAGGCCAGTTCATCCGATTTCCTTTCCCTTTGGGCCAAATTTTTGTAGGGTTTTTTTATAAAATTTTTTTTTGAGAAAAAATAATAAAAATTAAAATACTTCCAAAAAATAACATAAAACATCCAAAGCATTTTTTCCCCTTTTATATAACATAACATAAGATGTAAAATGGCCCCCCTTTTAAATACCCCAATTATGCTTGTCATTTTTTTGCAAAATTTCTCCCCCATTTTTTCTTTTTTTTTTATATTTTCCTTCCCCAACTTATCAATAACCCAAAGTCAAACCTAACTCCCCAAACCTATTATATGGCGTAACCCCCCTCCCTCCCCGCTCCTCAGGGAACCCCTTTCCCCGTCTACCCAGGATCCCTCAACTGTTTTTTAAAGGGGGTTTTCCAAAAATATTGGGTTCGTCCTTTTTTTTTGGTTTCAAATTTGGGAAACTAGGGCGTTTTTTCGGCTTTCTACTAGGCTGCTGTAGAAGCCAAGGTCTGTACTATAGCAAAACCCGTGCTGACACCTATCATGAGAGAAATTTTAAAGGTTTTGTAGGGTATAATGACCCGGGGGAGCTGAAGCACCCCTACAAGAGGGGGGTATCTAGAAAGGTAGGGTAAATGTTAAAAAGGGCCCCAAATTTCCCAAAATTGGGCTTGTTTTTGCAAGATCTTTAACATAAAAAGCAATCCTTGTAGCGAGACAACCCCTTTAAGATAATATGCTGAGTATCGAAAAGGTTCTACTATGTTTCTCACCTCTTGGTCGTTAAATGTATCTAAAATAAAATGTTTCCATTTTTCAAAAAACCCTCCCAATGTCTTCTGTTGGTTTCTCTCCGCATCTAGTTACTCCATAAAGAATACCTGTTTCAGCGTTGTCACTAACTCCCCCACTGTTGATGCTTTCGCTTCTAACCAATGTCTCAAAATTATTTTCTTGGCAATCAAAAGCGTAAGATGCAGCCCTTTATGTTTACTAAATGTCATCTCCCCTCCTCCCACTTCTTTCCGGACTAATATGTAATGAAATAAACAACTTTTTTGTAGGCATTAACCACTGCATATCCGAAACACCCTACAAGACCTTATGTATGAAAAATGTCTAGCAATAAAACTGTCTAATAACACCTGTATAGAGGTGAGATATATTAGGTATCAAGTGCTCAGTCAGTTCCAGAAGTAGATGTGTTGGTATCATCAGAGGCCTTATGTATGAAGATTAGCAATAAGACGGTCTTTGTTGCCCATAGCAACCAGAGCTCAGATTTTATTTTTCCAGAGCACTATATAAAAAAAAAAAAAGCTGAGCTCTTATTGGTTACTATGGGCAACAAAGACTTTCTTATTGCTAATCTTCATACATAAGGCCTCTGATGATGCCAACACATCAACTTCTGGAACTGACTGAGCACTTGATACCTAATATATCTCACCTCTAGTCAGGTGTCATGGTCATGAGATAATCAATGTTATTCATTTCACCTGTCAGTGATTTAATGTTATAGCTGAGGTGTATAAACCTATATACAGTATCTCACAGAAGTAAGTACACCCCTCACATTTTTGTGAATATTGTATCATATCTTTTCATGGGACAAGACTGAAGATAGGAGACTTTGATACAATGTAAAGAAGTCAGTGTACAGTTTATATAAGGATATGTTAACACGCTGATTTTGGCGCTGTTTTCAAAGCATTTTCGCTCCCAAAACAGCATCAAAAAAGCCTCCAAAATGCCCCCTGTTCGTTTTCATTGCTACTCCTATGTAAAAAGGCATTGTAGTTCACAAACGACGAGGTTTAGGCATTGCTTTAGAAGCTGTTTTGGGCGCTAAAAAAGAAGTTTTGTGTTATTTCTTGAAGTATTTTCAGAGCGGAAAATCCCCATAGAAATGAATGGAAAGCTTTAAAACCTTATCCAAAACCTAGACGCATTTTTGATGCGTTTCTGGCGCGGTTTTTTGCCCTGGCTATTAATTTGTATGTGTTTAAAACCTCGTCTGAAAAGGTGCTTTTAAAGCGCTCTTCAGACGAGGTTTTGACTCTGATTTGGATGCTGAAAATTAAGCATCCAAATCAACCATGTGAACATAACCCAAGGCTAGATCCACACAGCAAAGTAAAAAAGGCGTCCAAAATCCAACGGCATTTTCACTTTGCTGGACCGTGCCGCATTGCCGGTGGTCGGATTTCGGATCCCCGCAGCCCAGTACATTAGAGCTGCGGGATCCGCCGTCGTTCCCGCCAGTTTTCGGATTAGGAAAACCTCAGTTAAAAATATGTGCTGTGTAGACTACAGTATGGATTTTCTATTGAGGGCTACATAGCACAGGGTATGGTCGGATTTTCAGCGGCTTCAAAATACTGAATCCACTGAAAAAACGACCAAAATCCTGTGCTACCTAGACCTAACCTTACAGTGTAAATTTGGTGTGCTCTCAAAATAACTCAACACACAGGTCTAAAATGCTGACAATAAAAGTGTGCACACTCCTAAGTGAAAATGGATAAATTGTGCCCATAGTGTCAATATTTTGTGTGGCCACCATTATTCATTATTTTTCCAGTGGTTACAGCCATAGAATTTGTGCAAGAATTAATATCCATATCAACGGCATCAACTTCCCTGATGTAAAACTCTACAACCTTTCCTGTAACCTAAGAATTCTCCAGGATTGGTTCAACGGCACCTCCCACTTAACACCCCAGACATTGGAGCGTGCTCTGTCCACTCTCCTTCTCCCTGACCAACACCTTGCATTGCCCTTTTTCGGATCTGTCCACTAATCAGAGATATGTCTCAGGGGTTTTAAGGTCTTTGGGGGACGCGGCTTGAGATGACACACTCTGCGCTAAATTAACTTCCACACCAAGGGTTTGGTCTCTCACTATTACTCCACTCTGCGAAAACAGGTAGATTACGATACACTTACTAGTGGACTTAGCACCTGGGCAGCGTTTCATGATGACCTTACTTCGGACCTCACCTGATGCCTCACCTGAGCACTGAAATACATACCATCGGTGTCCTACTGGGAGATGTTTCTTAAGCCACAAAAGCTATATCACACCCCACAGAAACTTTCTTATGGAAAGCATTTCCGACCTTTGATGATTAAGGTAAGGAGAGCCAATAGCAAACCTTCCTCGTTGTTTATAGTCATGTCCCCTGATAAAGACTTTTTTTAAAAAAATACTCATTTACCCTATAACATTTCACTAACTCCGGCTGGGGCCTTATCCTGAGAGCCACCTCAAGAATGTCACAACTCTTTCTCTGCGGACAAACAACTCATATCTGCTATATGTATGTATGTCATAGGAAATCATATTTAAGTTTTTAATATACATGTATTAAAAATTCTGCTACTTTACCTCTTATACCAGTGCAGTAGCCACTGTTACAGCCCACAATCCTGTCTAAAGTGATGGCTCCTATGGAGTAACTGTATGGACTAAACACGGCTTCAATCATGTGGCATTCAGTTAATAGTAGTAGGAATGTCGGTGGTATATCTATTGCAATTATATAAGGATTTGACACTTAGGACATTTCAGGATTTGGCTGCTGAATATCACATCCCTAATCTTTTCTTCCATTATCTCCAACTTAGGTATGCCCTGCAGGCGCATTTCCAGAATAACCAAATTGCTTTTCGAGAATTTCCTGTGCCCCCTTTGCTGCTCTCCCCCCCCCCCGTGGTCTAATTACCTGTTTCTATACGCTGTTGCGGAGGGAAAAACTGGGTTCCCTGTTTCAGGCGAAAAAAAGCACTTGGGAGGGGTCGTGGGTCCTATATCAGAGGACGACTGGGCAGTAGCCTTGGAGACCACTAAGATGGTGTCCCCAAAATATGGGGAGAGGGTGACCCAACTTATATTACATCGAGCATACTACACCACCACGCGGCTGCATAAATTTATGCATACATTTCCTGATGTTTGCCCAAAATGTCTTTCCGCGGCAGGCACCTTTATCCATCTATTGTGGGCCTGCCCCAAAATTCAGGGCTTTTGGCAACAAATTATCAGATTTCTGATTGATAAAATGGGCTGCCCTAAACCAGATGATCCTAAACTTTGTCTATTATACCTGGATCCTGAGGAGTACCCATCATCTGCGATCCGTACCTGCCTCACCAAGCTTCTGTCTATTGCTAGGAAAACAATTGCTTGACCTGGCTGTCCTTCTATACCGCTTGTGTGCAGGATTGGTAAATTCCTTTAATCCACCTACTGCATAAAAAGTACATTTTTCATCTAGGATGCCCTGACAAGTCTTCAAAATAGGGGGGATTGGATAGACTCCACACAACAGCCTTGGCAAAATTCCCCGTGTGGGTTTAGCTTTTAACTGTAAGCCCCCCTATTTTGCTTGTCGGTTGTCAGGGGTTAATCACATTCCCATCTATGCGGGGGGCCAGCCCCCTCCCGGGAAGGCATTTTGCAGATTTTATATAATGTGGTTTTTTTTTTTTTTACACTCCGTGGATTCTCGATAATTACAACCAAAGTACATGATATTCCCACTATGAAGGTGAAGGATGCACACACACAAGTTCTAGTTTATTAACTTAATTTTATTGTTATGTAAGTCTCAAGTTTACTCTTTATCCTAATGCAATTATATTTCGCAAAATTGTACCGCTCTATACTACAGCAGAGTCACATCGTCATAATCTTTTATTTTGAATGTCTGAATGACAATTTTTATATCTTGCAATTTCACTTTTTCTTGCATGTGCGCTTTTTCTAACATATGGGGACAATTTGGTACCCTCTTAATAAACTTGATTCTGTTTAAAAAAAAATAATAATAGGAATAATTATTATTAACCCCTTTCCGACTTGGATTAACTTCTTCCAATTTGGGTTAAGGTTCCGCAAAGGCTAAACTTTTTTTTTGCGATACCGGGAGGTTTTTTTGCGGGGGGTTTAAACCCTTTATCTGCTATGGGAAGGACAGAGAAAGGGGGCCCCCCGGGGTCCCCATGGGACCCCCCACTAAATTGGGGCTCTGACGGCTTACCTGACAGCCCCAGAAGTCTAACAAAGATTTCCGGGCTGCCTGTGACATCACTATGTCCGGCCGTGCCCTGTATTCTGCTCCATATACAGAAAAATAAAAAAGTTATGGCTATTACACTAAGATGACATAAAAACACATTTTTTTTTATAAACGCATTTCTATTGTGTAAAAGTAATAAAACAAAAAAAACTATAAACTATATAAAAATTAAGTCATTGTAATTCTACCGACCCACATAGTAAAGTTATTCAGTCATTAATACTGTACAGCGAATGCTTTAAAAATCAAGCCCAAAAAAACAAGCGGCCCCGGTGTCCCCCCCCCCATTTTCAGGGCCCAATGCAAAAAAAAATAGGAACACCTGTGCGCCCAAAAATCCCAAAAATATACCCCTAATACCCATGAAGGGTTTTTAAACCCCAAAAAGGGGGACTCTGGAAGGTTTCACCTTTCTTGTACTTTTGGGGCTTTCAAAACGACGAGGCCCCCTTCAAACTCCCTTCCAAGACCCAAAATCGGTCCCTCGTAGTATCCTTTGCCATCCCCGCCAAAACACAGTTTACACCAACTTTATGGGGTATTGCCAAACTTAAAAAAAATTTGGGGGTTTTTTTTTTACAAGGATTCCTTTAAAAATGAAACTTTACACAAAAAACTGCAGATTGTTGAGGAAAAAAAAATTTTAAATTTTTTCACCCTAACAACTAAATAAATTTTAAAACATCCTGGGGTCATATATTTCACTACCCCCCTGGAAAAATTTCCTTAAGGGGTAGTTTCTAATTGTTTTTTTTAGGGGGTTTATTAAGCTTAGCAGTTTAAGGGTTGTAAACCTATAATGGCCCTAAAAAAATCGAAGGGGAAAGAACCCAGGTCCAGTAGTGCCCCCTATTCTGGGGGTTGGGGTTAGCAAAAGCGACTAGGGCCACTTAAAGTTAGCTCAAAAACTTAAAATTTGGGGGGGAAAACAATTAAGTTCATTTTCCGGGGCACATCTACAGTTCCAGTGAATAATAAAAAAATTTTTGAAAGTAAAAAAAAAAAAAAGAAGTTTTTTAAATTTTCACCTCCACTTTGCTTTTTTTTCTGTGAAACCCCCCAATTGTTAAAAAATTCCTAAGGTTTTGTTCTGTATTTTTTAAATGCATGTAGTTTCTTAGATTCATCATTTTTGGGGGGTTTTAACATACAGCCCCCAAAGCCACGTCAGAGCTGGCTGGGCCTAAAAAAAAGTTTTTAAATGTGAAAAATTTCAATACATTTTTAAGCCCCCCAATGTTGAAAAAAAAAAAAAAAACAATTTTAAAAATGATGGCAGCCATGGTAGAATATGGTAGATGTTTTGTTTTACACTTTTTTTGTGGAAAAAAAAAATAAATTCCATTTTGTTGGAATATAATAAATACGCTTACACCCAAAAAAATTTGAACTTTTAAAATGGCAAATTTTTTTCATTTTCAAGACTTTGATATTTTTCACCCAAAAAAACAAGGATTGTAAGGGGCCAAAAATTTTTTACTTATTTTAAAACACAATATGTCGCGAGAAAACTGAACACATTTAAAAGGAAAAAGTATCAAAAAAATTTTTCTCACATAAATTTTACATGCAGATTTTAAAAAAAAAGGGGCTCGTCAAAAGGTCAAAACTGGTGCTCCGTAAGGCTTGTCCAAAAGGCGTAATGCGGGGGGTCCCGTTTGCCCTTTTCAATTCCGGGTGTTTTTGGGTCGCGCTGACGTCATTTCTCGCGACATTCACTTACTCCCCGCGCTACAATACGATCATTTGTAAAAGCGGGGGGGAGGGGGCTTAATCCTAGTTTTCTAGAAACAAGGAAAACCCTAATTTCGGCACGCACTCCCCTAAAAAGCGCAAATACGTGGCGAAATGTGTGCCGAAAGTACACCGTGTGAACATAGCCTAAAAGGTTAATATGGTTATTCCAGCAAAGTTTCACTGTGTGGATTTCCTTGTATAACTGAGGTCTCTGTAGGAAATATCATGTTGTTAGTAAAGTTAAAAATAAAGATGAGACAGAAAAAAGAAAGTGCAGCGGCTTCTAAACAGATCCAGAATACTTTTACACACTACAGTTAAAGGCATTATCCCAGACACTGCTGGAGATAGTAATACTGGAGAAGTGCTGCTCCTCAATAATCTACTGTTACCTGGATACCAAGGGTTGAATGACTGTTTAGTCTATACAATTAGGGCTTCTTCACAAAGCGTTTTTTGACTTATTTTAGGGCATGTTTCGCACCAAATATGCCCCTAAATAAGCGTCAAAACTGAACACTTCCCATTGACTAATGTAAAATCAGATGACACTGATTTTATTGAGGGCGAAAAGGCAAAACAAAAACTCTACAAGCCGGTTCGTTCGGTGCTCTCCTTAAGGAGAGATCTTCCCTTCCTGAGCTACCCGATGCCTCCCACACAGCCAGCCAGTATCTTCTCTACTCTGCACTGAAGAGGACAAATATCCCGAAACAGCATTGTCTGTAGATGAAGATTACTGGCTTGGCTAAAAAATCCTTTTTGCTTCTCAAGACTCGGTGGTCAAAGCAAATTGAGGATTGTTACAACCAACAGAGGGCGCTGTGGGCTTCTCAGCCCCTTTCCCATAATGACTTGTGATATGCAGATGCTAAGTAGAGGGCGAAAAGGCAAAAACAAAAACTCTACAAGCCGTTCGTTCGGTGCTCTCCTTAAGGAGAGATCTTCCCTTTATGTATTTAAATAATACAATAAAAAAGTATGGGAGGCAGAAATCTGCATTGGGCAGTCTGTCATTCACTTGTTGAAATTTGCCGCTTCCAACAATGTGCAGGAAAATACTTTTTGCAAACTTATCCTTATTCCATGAAAGCCATTACTATGGACAGGAATGTGGGCTGTATGAATTTTTTCCCTAAATAGCAGCCTCCTGCACTGGTATACAAAGGAGCAAAAATTTTAATACATGTAAATTAGAACATTGTATGATTTCCTATTACATACATAATAAAGACATTATAAAGCGGACAACCCGTTTATATAAAAACAGTGTGTTAGATAAACCACCTCACCGTGAATACGTTCCAGCGTAACGATGAGCCTGTAGCATACATAGCTGGATTCCATCTTTACACAAGCCACGCCATAACATCATGGGTCATGCTAACCCCTGTGAGTCAAGAGATAATATGGTGTTACAACGCTTAACAATGTCAGAAATTCCCTTAAAATGTCATGGGTTATTTATTAGAACACCTAAGCCAATACATACAGCAAATTGGGCATTGACTATTTGAATGCATGCCCAAAAATGTGGCATAGACTATGCTTAAAACGTTTTACAATGCATTTTTTAACTCCTCAACACCCCCTATTGATGGTGGGCAGTGCAGGTCGTCTCTCTGCAGCGATGTCAAAAGACGTTGCTGCAGAAAGAGGGGTTTTACGGCTCCCAGTGCCGCAATTTTGCTGGGAATGGAGCTGTAGTTAACAGTTCTGTCCCTAGAGCAGTCTCTACTCATGCCAGGGACTGGAGGAAGCCTACGATCCCGGACATTCAACATGATGGAGCACAGAGAATGTCTGTACAGTCAACTCTGAGGACCTAGAGTAGCCCCAGGGCTGTCTGTATAGCAAGGCTACAGTAAGGGCACACTGTGTGCTGCCCTGACGACAACCTGTGTCATACTAACACAAAGTCTAATGTATTAGCATACAGAAATAGGCTAATACATTGATATGTATAAAAAAAAAGTATTAAATATTTATCCCTTAGTGGGACTTAAAAAAAAAAAAAAAAGAAAAAAGTTAAAAACATAAAAAAGTGTAGCATAAAATAAAAATATTTAATAAAAAGGACACCGCTTGTGTCCTATTAACACAGCGTCTAATGTATTAGCATAAGGAATAGGCTAATACATTATGTACATGTAAACAAAAGTGTTACATATTTATCCCTTAACGGGACTACAAAAAAAAAAAAAAAGTTAAAAACATAAAAAAGTGTGGCACAAAATAAAATGAAAATAGACATTTAATAAAAATGACGCAAAAAAACCCCTACACATCCACACAACCATAATATCCTGTAGAAATAATCTAACAGGTTAGTTAGGTTGAAGTATGGATGGTGTAAAAATTAATTTAAAAAATCAAACGCAGAAAAACACTTTTATGATCACGCTGAAAAATGAAAAAGAAAAATCCCCCAAAAATATAACTTCTCCCGCGTAAAACAAGTCCGAATATAACTGTGTAATTGAAAAAATAAAGTTACGACTGTTGAAGCGCATGGAGGCAAAAACTAAAGCATTTTGATGGTCATTAAGGCCATCAGGGGTTGTCTCATTACAAGGATTGCTTTTTATGTTACAGATCTTGCAAAAACAAGTCACTTTGCAATATATGTCCATTAACAGTGTCCTACCTATTCTGAGATATCCCCGCTTGTATGGGCTGCATCAGCTCCTCAGGTCGCTATAGCTACAGACCTGTTTGATCCCTTGGGATAGGCTGCCAGCACTGGTTGCTATAGCTACAGACCTGGCTTCTACTGCAGCCTAGTGGAAGACAGTAAACTTGCCCCTGAATTCAAAGTGAAACCAAGAAAACAGGACTGAGGTTAAATTAATCAATGTAGTGAGACAACCCCTTTAAGGATAAATAGAGTCAAGGCTTTGTTATATAGTCAAGGCAATGTATAGTGTCCAAATGTATGCCAAAATAATACTCTGTTGGCCTATCTTTGGGTATTACATCTGTAGGCATGCTGGTGTACACATTGATGACATATACATTTCTACTCCATTGTATTCTGTAATCTCTAGCAGATGTGGTCTATAAAGAAAGAGCTGGACATACACGGAAAGGTATGACGTTAGTAATTTGTCTGCAGCTGTCATCTTTCTTGACATGTTTTTAGGATGTAGATGAGCCCCATACAATAGGCCAATCTGACCCTAGCTCCTGACGCATGCTGCTGTTGTGATATATGGGGGATATACAGTGGGCTGCAAAAGTACACATGCCCCTGGATTTAATTTAGGTGTATCAGAGTTCAAGGGGCTGAATACAAATTTACACAACACTTTTTTCATTTGCCAAAATTATGAAAAGCACGTATCATATTGTTACACTTCTCAAATACTTGCTGTTTTGTGTTGCTCTATCACATAAAATATCAAAGTACATTTAAGTGTGTGGCTGTAACGGTTAAAAATGAGGAACAGTTCAAGAGCATGAATACTTTTTTCAACTCTATATATTGCTGCCTACAGTCTTTGCGAGAGAACTTTAGGACGTATCCACCTTCATACCACCGCCAGGTAAAAATCCCAGGACGGACAACCTTATTTCTTTTACAGAGATGAAGCTTTTATTTAGATTTCAGTCCCATAGGCAGAATTTATGACTGCTTCTTTTCCCAGAACGTACCTAATACCTTGATATCAAACCTCCATTTATCCATACCTTTAACAGTTCAATCACTTCTTATACAATTTTCCTCCATTAGCTAATATGGAGAGTCACCCTGACCAGGGATGTTAAAAATAATCAAAGCCATTAGAACTAAACTCTGCTGGTGATTGATTAATTAGTTAGTTAACTTATTTTTTGATAACAAACATTCTTTCCTTTGAAATGCAAATGGAGAAATCTCTTGGCTGGACCCCTTTAGAAATGCAGAGCAAGAGACACTCATGTCCAGTCATTTGTATTTGACCCTTTTGGGTCCTTTTCAAACTGTAATGTCCCCGGCCAACAAAGCAATACAGAACAAGAGTCTTTGGAGACAAAGAAAGTCATAAACCACCCCACCCCAAAAGCCAGGATTATCCCATCTAACTGAAAATAACCTAACTTAATTTAAGAAGACCCCTGATACTTTCATCTACACATCAAATGGGAAAATTTGAATGTGTTACAAATAGCTCTTGAAAGTCTTAAATGCAGATATTGCTCAAGGCAGACAAGATTAGAACTAGGATTCAAAATCTGCCACCAATTTTAGAAAAAGGGCACATGTATTAGATGTACAGCTATAGATATACAATCCTTATATGTACCTAATATAATAATATATATATAACACTGGCAGTCCCCGGGTTACAAATGGGATAGGGACTGTAGGTTTGTTCTTAAATTGAATTTGTATGTAAGTCGGAACAGGTATATTTATTAAATGGAATTCCAGCAAAAACATTTTTTGGAGTTTTGGATAGTGCAGGGAACAGTTTTTACATTTGTTTTGCTGTCTGTGCCTTTTTTTTTAGAAGATTTCACCTAATGTTCTGTATCTCATGTACAGCTGAGGGCAGGGCTGCACTTGGTTATCATGGGCGTGACTCCATATCGAATGTCAGTCACGCCCCATAAGTCTCCGTTTGTAACTAGGGGACGTATGTAAGTCGGAACGATGTAAGTCGGGGACTGCCTGTGTATAAAAAATTATTTTTGCATTTGGCAAATATAATTTTGCTAATCCAAACCTGACCTATAGCAGGGAAGGTTTATTCTATTTCATTCAGATAGTGAGAAAAGCATGCATAACTTGTCTTTTATATAGTGTATGTAAACTTCTGTTTCAACTGTATATGTGTGTGTATAAAATATTTTATATAATATATATAATAATATATAATATATATATATATATATATATAATATATATATATTTTGTGGCAGAGCGACCTTATGCGGTCGCATGTGCTGTCACTGGGTGGCGTACTTCGAGAGACCTGGGAGATATGTGCCACCGAGGGCCTGGTCTCAGTAGGGAAGCCAGGTATTATCAGTCAGCAAAAATTAGGTTGCTGACCCTTGTATGTAGTATGGCTAATGTCCGCCATTTGGGCTGGCCTTCCCGGAACAGCTGTGGATGGGTGGGGTGGCTGTTTCCACGTTTCCCGGTCCCTGTGTTCCAGCCTAGGTAGGGGGAGTCTCTGGAGACCTATTAAAGGCCTCCTACTCAAAGGGGATCGGGGGGTGTGGTCTGCTACCTGCAGTGGGAGCATAGTGGAGCAAGCGAGGAAGGCTCTTCTTACCCCCAGGCTTGAGGACGCCTGAACCACGGCACCTGGTGGTAATAGTGGATATTTTGGGTTTTGGACGCCAGATCCAGACCATGATATGGAGGGAAGCTATTTATATAGCTAGTGGTCAATGGCCTAGGATTTTGTTTATGTTTTGGATGTATCGTACTGACCTTGAATGAAGAGGGAAAAAAAGCTGGCTGAATCCAGAAAGAGAAGCCTGGTGTCATGTGACATATATGCAGTGCCACCCCGCTTACCAAAAGCGGCAATCCCAAGCTAAGCAACCCCGGGATAGGGCCAAGATGGCGTCCGGAACACAAGTGAGCACCTACAAAAATAAATATAAATATATATAAAATATATTTTAATTGTAAGAAACTAGCGGGAAAGGGATAGGGGATGGAAGGTATGCCCTAGGTTATGCTGCAAACAGTAGGGAATTTTCCAGGATGTCAGAGAGGCCGGCCCCTTTGGGACACCCCGGTCTTTCCACAACAGCAAAAATTGGCAAAAGAGAACTGCACTTGTTGGGGCCCCAAAGGGAAACCCGGGACCTTGGTGGGAAAAACCCACATGGGAAAAATAAGAAACCATGGGTTTTTAACGCATGTTTTGTTTTTTTTAGTATAGCTCCCCGTGCAGCTTTTTTGGGCCCTTCTTTTTCTGAACGGGTTTGTACGGGGAGGTGGGGGGGCCTTTCCCACCCCTCCTTCCAGTTTAAACCGAAACCCTACCCTTCAAAGCCTGTGCAGGAAGAACCAGGTGAGAGATTTAAAACCTTGGGACGGATTATATCAGGAGCTTTTTCCCCAGACGGGGCTGAGCGGGAAAGGGAACCCTGCTACAGCCCCGGAAACTAGACCGAGGAGGCCCTGCCTTTCCCAGAGACTGTACCGGGCCAAAAGGTTGGAGAAAATAACCTTTGGCCTTTTTATGCGGGAAAAAGCCCTTTTTGGGTTTTGTGCGAAATTTTTAAAAGGGGCTGACTAAGCCTATGACAGAAAGATTTTGCCTTTTTTTTTTCTGGTTTTTTTTTTGGCTTCAAATAAAAAACCCTATTTTTTTTGGTTGCAACCTTTCCCTTTTGGGCCTACCTCTGTGACCGCTTTTCCCCAAAAATTTTTTTTGGGGGGTGCTAGGGGCACTTTTTTGCAAAGGGGTAACAGCAAACACGTTTTGGACTTTTTTATCCCGTTTTTGTAAACTGTATTCCGGGGTGAAAGGCTGCTACTTTTCCTGCCTAACCAGCCCCCCACAATGGGGGGAAACTATGAAAGCACCGGGTGCGGGGCCCAATGCCAACCAGCAAGAAACGAACCGTCCTTTGCTGGAGCAAATTTGAACACTCAATTCAATGTTTTTTGCCCAGAGGACGGAGGATTTTAAAGGGGTCGCAAAAAGAAAAAAGGGCAGTGCAGCGCGCCCAACAGAAAGATGGACCCCTGATGATGGAGGGTAGGGGGCAAACGGGGCAGGGTTTAAAGGGGCTGGCGGAAAGGAGAAACTCCCGGGTGCCGGGGGAAACGGAAGTTCTGGCGCCCAATTTAACGGGAGCCGCAAAAGGCCTACTTTAAACTCACTACAGGGCAACCCAAAGGGCCTTTCCCTTTCCAAAAAGGGCAGAAAAAAGGCCAGGCAGGGGGGTCACCCTAGCGGTGCGGGCCGCAGAGCCCCCATGTTTTGGGGGTTTTTGAGAAGCATAACCGCCTCGCCCCACTGTTTAAATCTTCAAACACCTTGTGCGCAAGGGCGAAAACCTGAGGTGCTGAGCCCAACCCCGCCATCGAAGACCGGTTTCGTAAAGGACCGCTACGCAAGTGGACAAACCCTAGAGACCCTCCTCGTTGGGTTGCCCCCCGGAGACCCCAAAAAACCGCAGGACCAGCTGTTTTGCCCTCGTGGAGCGGAACCCCCCCTGCAAAAGTCCTACCGGGCCAACCCGTCAAAGTTTCCTCCGCCGACAAACCAAACCGTAAACCGGAACAGAGTGGGGGTTTGGTCCCCCCCCAGAAGAGAGGGGGTTTGGTGGGACCAGAAAAGGGAAACTTTAAACCCTTAAAAACCCCCGGGGGGCCGAGCAGAAGGGGCGCTGTTGGAAGTGCCAACAATTGGGCATATTGCAGCGCACTGTCCCCAGCAGGGGGACCCTTTGAGTGGGGTTGCCACCCCCCCTCTCCATTTTTTGCTCACCCTCCCTGTAGTGCTTTGCCCCTGCCAAAACCCGGGCCCCTCAAAATCCGGCCCCGGGTGAATGGGTCAGTGTGGTGGCCCTTTTGGGAAACTCGGCAGCCATTACCCCTCTTCAAGCTCCCAATTCCGCATGACCTGGTTATCCCAAAAACGTGGGTGGGGGTCTGCATTAAATGGGAAAAACAAAAACACACCCACTGGCGACAGGGGCCCTATTGAGACGGGTTTTGGGGGACCTGAGCCATGAGGGGGGCATTCAAAAACCGCCCTTACTACATCCCCAAACCCTGAAGGGCCCTTCCCCCTTTTTCGGGGAACTGTGGTCAAAACCCCCCAAGGGGCCCGCTGGGGGGCCGTGATTTCCCCCAACCCTCAGTCCATTTCCCCTAGCGGGGGGAATGTACAATATGATGCGGAAAGGGGTGACCCCCTGATTTTGCTCATAACCCCCGGGTTAGCGGAAAATTGGCAAAAAGGGCGAGGAAGAGTTGTCCCACCTCGGGAGCAAAATTACCGCCCCCTTTGGGGGGGGGGTTGTCACGGGGAAAACCCTTTGGCAGGGCCCCAGTTGCAAGACCTCACCCTAAAGAATGAAAGGGGACCAGGAAAACTACTAAATGGGGTGCCGCAAGATGGGACGCCGAGAAAAATTTCCGCATTTTCCCTGCCCAGAATGATTTGCTGTATGGGGTTGTAAGATAAGAGGGGAAATTGGGGGAACCCAACTGTTTTTTGCCTGTACCTTTTTGGGAGGAGGTACGGGATATGGTTTCCACAGTCATGTGCTAGGGGGCCCCTTGGGGGGGGGAGAAAACACTAGCGTGTATTTAAAATTTTTTAAACGGGCCCGGGTGTCATCAAGAGTTTTACCAATTTCGTAAGTCCTGCCCCCGTGCCGGGCAAAACCCTCCAAATTGCCCCCATTTCGGACCCCGTTAGTACCCCTCCCCATTATCGAGGTGCCTTTCAAAACGAATCGCTATGGATCTCGTAGGGCCATTATTCAAGTTTGCTCGGGGCCACCAGTCCCTTCTAGTTCATACTAAAATTTTGCTACCAGGTATCCAAGGCCATTCCCCTAAAAACATGTCCTCGAAGGGGAAATTTCCCGAGAGTTAAAGCAGGTCCCTTCCCCAAAAACGGGGTTTTTTTTTTTTTTTTTTTCCAAAGGAAATCCTAACAACAAGGGGACACCCTTCATTTCCCAGGGTTTAAAGAAGGACCTGTGTAGACAAAAGCACATTAAACAACTGAGGACCTCGGGGTTTCATCCACCCAAAAAGACGGGTTTGACCAAAGATTTTAAAAAAACCCTAAGGGGTGCTGAGAAAGGGGGTTGGGAAAAAGGGTGGGAAAAGGGCTGGGAAATTTTTTTCTGCCATACCCCCTAATTTTCCCCTCAGAGGGGGTTCCCCAAAACCCCCCACGGGGGTTTTCCCCGTTTGAATTGTTGTTGGGAGACACCCAGGGGGATGCTGGGGCATCGCCAAGGGACATGGGAAGTTTAGGCAACCCCCCATAAATTTTTGTAAACACGTCGCCCAATGCAGGGCGCATCGCCGGGTAAAGCCCATTGTGAAGGAGCACCGCGGGCCCCAGGAGTCCCCAAGTCGGGTATACAAAAGGGCCGCTAGGGGTTTGGCAGGTTTTTTAACCCCCGGGGGCCGGGGTATTGGTCCTTTTTCCCACGGACGAAAAGTAAGTTCCGGGTAAAGGGGAGGGAAACCCTTTTGAAGTTTTTAAGAGAGTTGGAGATTAAAAATTAAAAAAAATACCTCACCCGGGAAGAGAAAACCTTTTTTAACAAAACCACATAAATTTTTAAAAAAAACCGTGGCAGGGAAAAGAGGCCCTAGTAGTGGGCCCCGACAGCCCCAAATGGGAAACACAGTCAGATTTAGGGAAGGGGTTGGGCATAGGGGACCCCTGTCCCAAAAATCAAAAAGGCCCCGGGGGTTGTTACAGCGTAAAGGGACACTTTACTGACCTTCCCCGGGAAATTTCAGATATGGTACAGCATGAATATGTACAGACCCGGGGTAAAAGGTTTTACGCAAACCCAAAAGAATCCCAAAAAGCCGGAGACAGGGGTCTCTGAGGAAGTAAGGGGGCGCCTGTTTGGCCCCCGGGTTTATTGAAAAAGTCCCAAAAACCCGGGGGTCTAGCCCCATTGTTTTTGGGGGCCTAAGCCAAATGGGACCCTTTGGGTTTTTGCAACGATTTCCGCCCGGGCCCCAAAAGGGGGGGGTATCTAATTGGGGGGAAATTTTTCCCATCCGATGCCCCCGGGGGGAAAGAACTGATTGAGAGAATGGGGTCACCAGGTACATAACAACACTGGACCTTACTAAAAAGGGAAATGGCAGTTCCCGTCAGAAGAGGCCCCAAAAAAAAACTTTCCTTTTCCACTCCAAAAAGGGGGTGTTTCCACTACACCAGGTGCCTTTCGGGTTACAGGGGCCCCCCACATTTTTCCCGGGGGGCAATGGGAAAAAAATTTTAAAACCCCAAAACCAGGTACGCATCTGCCCATCTAGATGATATTTTTTATTTTTTATACTACTGGACCCAACCAAAAGTACAGGGAGTACCACCACTAAGGGAGGCAGGGTTTACAGCTAACCCTGGGGAAAAAAGGGGCCCCCTTTTGGGGTGGAAGAAGCCCGATACTTGGGGGGATAAGTGGGGAGGGGGACAAAAAACCCCAAAAAAACAAAGTAGAGGCAATTCAAGGTGGCCACAACCCCTGAAAAAAAAAAGCAGGGGAGACGTTCCGGGGAAGTCGGGTAACTAACCCCCAGGTTCCGGGCCCAACTTCGCTTCAGTTTTCAGGGCCCCGCTGACCCACCTTAAACCCAAAAGGGGGGCGAAAGGATGGGAAATGGTCCCGAGGAGGCCCCAGAAATCATTTCAGGCCCAGAAAAAAACCCTCTGTAGCCAGCCCGGGGTTTTGGGGGCCCCCGGGCTTCAGGGAAAAGTTTGTTACCAACGACGCCCAGAGGGGGGATTGGGCGCAAATCAGTCACAGGAGGTTTAATGGGGAGGAGCACCCCATTACATATTTTTAGTAGGAAGCTCAAAGTCCTGTGAAAGAAACAATTTTTTTTAGTAAAAGGGAGGGGTCTGGCATAAAGGGGCTTTTTGGGGTCTTTCGGGCTAACCCTTTCCCGGGGGAAAAATTTTAGGTTGGGGACAGATCATGCCCCCCTTTCAGTGGATGTCCCCAAACAAGGGCAATAACCAAGGGTTTTCAAGAAAGGGTTTCCCGGGACGCAAAAATTTTTAAAAAATTTTTTTGGGAGAACACAGGGCGGGGGAAAAAGCATAAAAGGGTGGCCTTTTCAAGGGTCCCCTGTTGGTGGGGTTTAAGGGGCCCCCTCCCCTTCCTTGGCAGAGGGGGGGAAAGGTTTAACAACAAACAGGAAAAAAAGGGGGGGAAGGTTTCCCTAGGGTTATGCGGGAAAAAGTAGGAAGGTTTCCAGGGATGTCCCGGGGAAAGGGCCGGTCCAGTGGGACACCCGGTCTTTCCACAACAGCAGAATGGCAGCAAGAGAAAATGCACTTGTGGGGCCACCCAAGGAAAACCCGGGGGCCTTTGGGGGGAAAAGGGCACAGAAAAGAAAGTAACCATAGGGGGACGCATGTTTTTGTAGTTTTGTATAGCTCTGTGCAGCTTTAAAAAGGGGTGCTTTTTTCTGAAAAGGGTGAAACCCTTTGGGGGGGAGGCCCTTACAACCCCTCCGGGACCAGGCTTTTCCCCATCCCTAGGGCCCTTCCAAAACCTGTTTCAGAAGAGACCAGGTTAGAGAACAACCGGGGCTGAAAGATATCAGGAGTCATTTTCTCCAACGGGGCGGGCAGGAAGGGGCCCCGCTACAGACCACGAAATAGAAACCCAGGAGGCTGCTTTCCAGAGACTGTAAACCCGCCACAAGGGTTTTTGTAAAAACCTGTGTCCTTTTTATGCCCGGAAATGTTATTATGTTTTTGCGCATTTTAACGGCTGACGTAAGCCTATGACAGAAGACTGCCTTTTGTTTTGCTGGGGGTTTTTTGCTTCAAAAATAAAACCCTAATTTTTGGTTTCAACCATCCCGTTTGTGCCTACCTCTTTGACCCCCCCTAGTTTCCCCCCCCCAAAAAAAATATAATATATATATAAAAATATATAAATATATATATAAATATAAAAAATATATATAAAATATATAATGTACACACACCCCTCAAGTTTTTTCCCTGAGTAAATTTTTAAAAATATATTTTCCTGGGGCAACACTTTAAATAAGACCTTTTTAAAACAGTGTTTAAAATTATTGAACACTTATATTTAAATGTAATTTGGGGGCCCTCAAAAAACTAAACCACCCGCCTTCAATTATTAATTTTTATTAACCCAAAGTTTAAGGGTATTTTTATCCGACAGTGAACAAACCCCGACCTGAAAAACCCAAAACCCAAAAATGTTTATAAAAAAATTCCCCCATCAAAAACTGCTGAAAAAAACCCTCTTTTGGGGCGTTTTTTTTTTTTTTTTTTTTTAAATGCACACATTAGATTTTGCTGTGTATTTAGAAAAAAAAAGTGAAAAAAAGGGAAAAAAACCCCCGCAAAAAAAACCGTGGGTGATCTACAGAAAACCCTTTAGTAAATTTTTGCCCGCTCAATCTTTTTTTTTGCAACATGTTTCAAAAAAACGCCGAAATTAAAATGAGCTGAAAAAAGAAAATTTTGGGGGACTACGGAACATTTTTATTTTACAAGTTTTTGGGGAAACTCTTTAAAACCGTTTTTATAAAACGAAAAACGCTAAAAAAAAACAGACTTTTTTGTGTGAAGTGGGGACATACCCCTTAAATCACGGCGACAAAATTGAGTAACATCTAAGTAAAAGATGCCCAAATTGTCTTTTTTTTGTGGGGCAACCGTTTTTAACAAGGAAACATGACAGGGAGAAAAGATGGCAGATTGGGCACAATCACTTTTTTTTCCCCAAAAAGGTTTAGAATTGATGGTTGTGGTTTTTTAAGGAAATTTGAGGACACCCCAAAATTTTAAACTGTTATAAAAACCCCTCTTTTTATGTCCCCGGCCCCTACCGTTCACCGCCCGCAAGCCCGGCCTTGGGGTAATCCAAGATTTTTCTCTTTTTTAAAAACCCACACACCCAAAACCCACCCCTTTCCCCCTGCCCCTACACCTAAAAAAACATTTCTCGGATCCGTCTTTCCTAACAAGAACAAAAAAATGCTGGTCCCCCCTGTCATCCCCCCGCCTAACATGAAACTTTCCTTTCGTGGTCCCACTAGAAACCCTGCCCCCCTCCAACCCAAATTTTTTAAACTCGCTCCCCTTTTCTTATCCACCCTCCCTCCTCGCTACTCCTCTGCCTTCCCCCCTGCCAACCCCCGTCACTGGTTCCCTTTCCCCAGCAAAATTCATTTAAAGCTACTAACCATCCCTCAAGGCTTCCTAACCTCCCCCCTTAACCATACATCTCTCCCCTTTTTTTCCCAAATATCCCCCCTAAAGCCCTTTTCCGCTCCTCACGGGGCCTTCCCCTCTGCTTTTCCCCTTATAGCCCCTCCCCCAAAACCGCAAAAAGATTCCCCCCCGGGCCCTTCCCCCACACTCGGGAATCACTGCCCCAACACAACAAAATCTCCACTTTCCCCATTTCCCAAAAAGAAACCCTTTAAAAACCCTTTTCTTCAGATTTGGGCCTATAACCTTCAAAAAATTGTCCACTATTCCCCCACAGACATGTCTGCCCCCCCTCCGCTCTTCCCCCCTCCTTGGTTTTGTAACCCCTCGCGGTCGGGGTCCTTTTCCCCCCTTGTCGTCCCCAATTGTCATTATCCCTTATCACTGAAATCTTTTAAAGTTTGTTACGTATTAACCCCTCGTTGTACGGGCCCCCTGGTTAAAGGGGCGCTTTAAAATAAAAAATAAAAATTAAAAAATAAAAAAACCCGGTACAACCAACTTTACATTGCATTTTTTTGGGGGTGTCACACTTTAGGGTGACAGGCATGAAGGGGCGGGCGCCAATATTGGCGTTTTTTCCCAGCCCGAAAAGGGCGGCCCATTTGAAAGGGTGCACAAATTTGGAGGTGGGGTGCACAAGAATGAAAACGAACTTAGTTTTTTTGTTTTGCTACGGCATTTTTTAGGCGCTTTAAAACTGCGGGAAAAGGGTAGAGCACCCCTCAAAAGTGGTTTTAACCTAAGCCAGGAAATTTTTTTCCGTGCAAGCGGGGAATGGCCTGTTTTATGACCCGGGGTAGGCAGGTTCTAAATAAATTTGTATTTAGACAAATTTATTTTTTAAAACTGCAAATTTCTTACTTTTTCCCCCTTTTGGGGTTTTTTTTTTTGGTATTTTTCCCAACCCCTTGCACTTTCTTTTTACCCCCTGGTTTAATTTAAAAAAATTTTTTTGTATATTACTTTTTTTGTCCTTATGTTTTAGGTGGATCAGGGTGTAATTGGTCATTCGGGAAATAAAATTTAAATTTCCTTTTTTGTATTTTTTCCCCCAACCCCAAAAGGGTGAATTCATCCCAGGGTAGTTTTTCTCTGTGTGAAAAACCGCTTTTCAGATGCTTTCTCGGGCCCAATCAGAACGGAAATCCAGGCGCATCAAAACAAAGCAGGGGGTTTTTTCCCCCCCGGCCCAATGCCCTAACAAAACCGCGGGTTCACATGAGAGATGCCGCTCCCCCCGGGGGTTTGAAACCCGGCCTGTGGGGTCCCTTTTGTGGATGGGGTCCAAAAAAAGACCTCAATTCTTTGATCGCATCTGAAAGAGGGAAATCCGACAGGCCGATGCAAACGCAGACGCCGTGAAAAACCCAAAAAGGACTTTATTTTTTTAATTTTTTGGTTTTTGTTTTCTTGGGGTCTTTTTTGGTTTTGTTATTGCATTATTTATTTTTTTTAAAAAGTTTTGTTAAATTCATAAAAGTTTTTTTTGGGAGTTTTTTTTGATTATCCATTTGTTACACAAAATGTTATGTTGTTTGGACCCACCCTTCACCCTTTATGGCATTTTAGCAATATCCCTAAAAGGGCTTTTTGGTGGGAACATTTTTAATTTTTCTTGAGAAAAATTGCTTCTTTCCAACAGAAGCATTAGCAGAAAACGGGTGATTATGGTAGAGCTGGTGACAAAAGGTTACCCCTTTAAAGTGGCAGGGGGTTTTATCTGCCTTACTGAAAAGAATTTTATAGTTTAGAGAAGCGAGCTCGTGTTACACGGGGTTTTAAAATTATTTAAACCGGGAAATTCGGGAAAAAAATCAAAAAAAAACCCTAAAAACAAAAAGTGAAAGTTTTGTTTAAACCCCCACCCTCAAAACAGTTTTTTGCAGTTTCACTTATACTTTTGAATGGAGTCAATCATGTGTGTGAGGGAGGTAAAAAGGTTTCCCTTTTTTTAAGGGGCCCTAGAAATTTTTTTCTTTGCTTTTTACAAACTTCTCTTCTATTATATCCAGCCTCAGTTTGGGTTGCATAAACCACCCAATAGGTTCACATTTAAAGGATTGTCTACCCCCTTTTTTTCACAAGCGGGCTTTTATTCATGATCCTGTCTTTTTTTGGTCGGCTGTGGGGGGTTTGATACCCTCTGGTATTCAAAGGTCTGCTTTTTTTCCTTTTGACTTGAAAAAGGGGGGAATTCCGGGAAATTTCCAAAGTTAAAGAAAACAAAAGTTTTTTGGGCCCTCTTTTTTGTAAGATCAGATAACACCGAGCTCCCAGCAGTTTTTTTTGGTGTGCTGCCCTTTGTGAAAATTGACATCATCCCGCTATCATATAAGACAAACAGGGGGGAGAGAAAGGAGAGCAGGCCCGTAATAGAAAAACCCTGAGTGCATTTCAGGGCTGATAAAAAAACTTTTATCCCCTTAACAAAAAAAAAAAAAAAGAAATAGACTTGGAAAACGTCTTCAATTTTATTTTTCCCTTCTTTTGAAAGAAAAATTTTTGGTAGCGAGCCCCCCCCTTTTTAAGGTATCAAGAAAGAAAGGGGTTTCCCCTTATAAAACATCAAAGCCTTTATTTGTATTACAAACCATAAAAAACGCCAGGGGCACCCCCTCCGGGGAAAAAGAATAAAACCCCCTTACGCATTTCGAACAATGAAGTTCCCTTATTAGATTTATTAAAAAGCATTATAGATGAAAGAAGAAAACTCTTTCACGTTAGAACAGTTTTTGTTCTTGTCCCTTGCTCATAAATATCAATTTTCCCGGAAAAAAGCTTTCTTCTTTTGTGCGGAGTAGTTTCCCTTTCCGTTTTTATTTAAAATTTAATTTCAATAAAGTTTTATATGGAAATTCGTTTTACTGGGGTTTCCCTACATTTTAATCCCTTTTTTGAAATTACCCTAAGGGGTTGTTCACTCAAACGTTTTTGTGATCCGTTTTTACGGGTTTCCCTAAAACGGTTAAAAAATTTTCCCGGGGGATTAAGCAATTTCTTTAATGGCAAAAGGGGCATCGCTGTTTTTACACCGTGATGGCCCATGCGCTTTTTTTTCGAAACCCCTTTTTTGGATCCCTTTTAAAAATTTGACAAATTCCCAAATTCCCTTGGGGTTTTACGCAAAAGAAATCCTCATTTGGAAATAATTGGGGGTTCCTTTTTGGGACCCAAAACGGATCCCAAAAAACGCAGCTACTTTTTTTGGGGGCGTTTTTTGGGGTTCCCCTTTCGATGCCAAAAAGTCCGAAAAAAGCAAAAAGGGTTTAAAAATTTAAAAAAAATTTGAATATTTTGTTTTGGGGGTTTTTATTTAAATTTATAAAGTATATAAATAAATATTTTTATAAATGTAATAATAGTAAATTAAAAAAGTAATTTATAAAAAAGTATATAGTTTTATATATGTTTACTAAATTTTTTATTTATTTTTTTTAAAAAATGTGTTTATTTAAAAAATTTTTGTTTTTTAAATGATTGTTAAAATTTTTCCCTTTACGGGTGGGTTTTAAAAATATTGGGTTTTATTTAAAAAAAAAAAAAAAGGGGGGCGGGTTTTTAAAATTTATAGGTATATTACAGTTTATTGGGCACTAGGTTTAAAAAAAAGGGGGTTTTTTTGGCTTGATTGGGTTTTTTTATATTTAAATTGAGTTTATAGGTTTATTTTAAAAAAAAAGCATTGAAAAAAGGTTTAAAAAACGGTCCGTAAACCCCATGAAAAACGTTCCAAAAAAAATTCCCCAAAAAAAAAACAGCTGTTGGTTTTTTGGGTCCCCTTTTTGGTTTCAGTTTCATCCAGTTTTCGCGGTTAAAAACGGATCCTAAAAAAACATCCCAAAAGGATCCAAAACGGCCCTGTGAACAAGCCCTAAACAGTAGCAGGGAAAGTGGAAGAGTATGGGGAAAAAAAGTTTCTATCCCCGATGCAGAAAATTTTTTTCCCTTTGGAAACTTTATCTGTAGTTCAAATTTTTTTAAATCCGAGCATGTAAAATTTTTGTTGGTTTTTGTTTGGGGATTTATTACGGATTTTTCCAAATTTTACTTTAATATGAAAGTCAGGATCCCCTATAACATTGCAAAAAAAGGTAAAAGGGGATTGCCAAGAGACAATTTTTTTTTCCCTCCGGTACATGAGGCAGGATGGAAAAAAAAATCACGTGAGGGCTTTAAGCTGCAGGGGAAAGGGGGGGGGCGGGGAGGGAAAAAAGGAATCCAAGGGGGCCTCAAAAATTAATGAAATAATAAAAGTACAAGAAAATGGATTTTTAAAACAAAAAGACACCTCAGCCTTATTTTCTAAGAAGGTAATGTAAACAAAATCCCCGGAGTGAAAGAGAGAGAGACGCACCCCAACCAGAGCACGAGGGTGCCTAAGGGGTCCCGTTACAGTTTACTTAAAAAAAATAAAAATTAACTTGGGATTTCCCGTAAAACAAAAGAAAAACCTATTCTACACAGCAGCTTTAAAGCTCCTTCTTTTTTCCGAAAAAAAAAAGCGGGGCAAAACACTCTAAAACAAAATTTTCGTTTCAAAAGAAAAAAAAATTTCTACCGGTGCCTTGAAAATTTTTTCACCAGCCCCACAAAAAGAAGCTCTCTCTGGGGCAAGCCCGGCCACAGTCTTGGGCAGGGGGGGGATTAAAAGAAAACTTTTAAGTAACCAAGGGGGAATTTAAAAGGAAGTTAAATCCCCTCAGACTGCAAAATTTTTTAATCCATTTTAATTTTTTAAAAATTTATTAAAAACCCATTTTTGGGGGATCCAAAATCAAAATTTTCACGTGGCAAAACCCCTTTTTGGATTTTGCTACGATTATGTTTGGGTCTACAGTAAAATTAAACTGAGATTTCTAAACCCTTTTTGGGCATAAATTCCCATCAAAAACAACAAAATTTGGGTGAATTTTGTCTTCCTGCAGAATGTTTGCTGCAGTTTTTCCTACCGAAACCCTAAACCCTTTCCCCAAAGAAATGTTTTTTAAAAATAAAATGGGGGCGGAACAAAAAAATAATTTTGGGGAAGTCCCCTCCTATTTTTGCACAGTTGCATGGGGTGACCTAATTACTGTGTTTGCTGTGCGGCTTTCCTTATTTTTGTCCTTGGGTCATGCCCGTGCCCGCTGGGTCAGTCCCCCCCTGTATAGGGAAGGCCCGGGCCCCACCCCACAGGAATTTATCCCCCCTGGGGGCCTGCTGTGGGTTTTACTTCCTGTTTCCCTCTCCTGCGCTATTTTTTAAAAAATCGCACCTTCCCCAAAAACCCTTTGTGAAACCTTCCCTTTTTTTTGGGTTTATGCCCTTGGGGGTGGTCCTTATTTCATGTGGGGGTTGTTTGTATTCTGCCTGTGTCCTGTCTTTTTCATAAATTCATGTCTGTCTTGCCTGTATCCTGTGCCGTTTCTTCTAAATCTGGGCTTCTTTTTTCCCTCAATTTCTGTTTGTTTTCACCATTTTTTGTATTATTTCTTTCCCATTCGCCTCGTGCCCGGTTTGTCCCAAGCCCCAGTGTATTTTTTCCCCCTCGTTTGTCCGGTAGTTTTTTTTTTTTTTTTTTTTTCTTTTTTTTTCCTTGTATTGGCGTTTAATCCCCCTGGCAGCTGCCATGCAGGGATACTCGAGGGTGAAAAGGGTGGCCACTTGGGTTTTTTCAACAAAGGGTTGCTTTTATGTTAAAATCTTGTAAAAAAAAGTTTACTTTCCAAAATTTTGCCCCTAACAAAGTCCATTATTCTAGTTTTCCCTCTTGTATGGGTGCTCGTCCTCAGGGGCTTTTGCTACAGACCCCGTTTGATCGTCATGATAGGCTTTCGCATGGTTGCTATAGCACAGCCCCGGGGTTTTATGCACCTAGTAGAAGCCAGTAAACACCCCTGAATTTAAAATAAACCAAGAAAAAAAATAAGGGAAGAAGAATCAAAGTAGTGAGACAACCCCCTTTAAGTCCACCCCACCCATCTAAAGGGACTGTGAAACCTGTGCTGATTAGTTAAGTCCCCTCAAAGCAAGCCCGGGAAGTGGCACGTTGGTCCACAACCCCCTGTTCCCCATGACAGTTTTTTTCTGGAAAGAATTTTCTCTTACATTGAATTTTTTTAAAAACCCTTTGAAGTGTATTAAAAAAAAATTAAAAATTTTACATTTTCGGGTTTAAAATGTGATGCAGTAGGGGCCACTGGACCAATTGCTTCAGTAATTAGAAATGTATTCTGTAATTTCAAATCTATGGGTCATTTCTTGGGGTTCGCATTGGGATACGGATGCAATTTTCCCTCCAATCCGTCATCACTATAGTTTAAAGCAAATACCGTGTAATCAGCTAAAAAATTGGGAGGGAATTTTTTGGGGCCTTCACTTCAAACAGGTATGTGTAGGTCCCCAATAGATAGCAGTATGTGAGGCATCCCCGCTTGTGCATTTATGGTTTTTTGTTATAGTATATACAGTAATAAAAAG
>JAODAL010017883.1:0-76367 GCA_025379985.1 Phyllomedusa bahiana | reverse complement strand
AAAGGGGGAAAAAACGGGCACAGAAGGGCAATAGCCAGAGCCTCTTGCAACTTTCTCGTGTTGGGATGTGGCAGTATAGCAGTACTATGGAATATATGTGTTTGGTATAGAAAATATATATGTGCAGTACAACATTATTCATGTGTAGAGTATAGAAGCACTATATACATGTTTTATATAAAAGTATTATTTATATATATATATATACATATATATGTGTATAGAAGGATTATATGTATGCTGTACATGTGTGTGGTATAGCAGTACTATGTATCTGTACAGTATAGAAGGACTATATATGTGTGCAGTATAGAAGTACTATGCCTACATTACAGGGCTCTACATATATTGTATGTGTACAGTATAGAAGTACTACATATGTGTGCAATATGCAAGTACTATACACATTGTTTATGTGTGCGGTATAGAAGTACTTAATATATGTGTGCAGTACAGAAGTACTAGAAGTACTATAAATGCCTGCAGTATAGGACTATACTTATAATGTGAATGTGTACAGTATAGAAGTACACATGTGTGCAGTATAGAAATACTATACATATAATGTATGTGTGCAGTATAGCAGTACTTTTGTGTACAGTATAGAAGTACTGTATATGTGTGGAGTATAGAAGTACTATACATATAATGTGTATGTGTGCAGTACTATATGTGTGTGCAGTATAAAAGTACTAAACGTGTGTGTTTTAACAGTACTATATGTATACAGCATAGAAGTACTATATAAGTGTATAGTATAGCAGTATTATACATATACTGTGTGCAGTATAGCAGTACTATACATATACTGTATATTTGTGTGATATAGCAGTAGTATATGTGTGCAGGGTAGCAGTACCGTTTATGCGTGCAGGATTGCAGTACTATACATATACTGTGTATGCGTGCAGTATTGCAGTGCTATACATATACTGTGTATGTGTGCAGTGTAGCAATAGTATATGCATGAAGGATTGCAATACTATACATGTGTGCAGTTTTGCAGTACTATGCATATACTGTATATGTGTGTGATATAGCAGTAGTATGTGTGCAGTCTAGCAGTATTATAAATATACTGTATGTGTGCGTGATATAACAGTAGTATGAGTGCAGTCTAGCAGTATTATACATATACTGTATGTGTGTGCAGTCTAGCAGTATCATACATATACTGTATATGCGTGCGATATAGCAGTACTACGTGTGCAGTCCAGCAGTATTATGCATATACTGTCTGTGTGGGGCAGTATGAGCAGTAGTGTAAGTGTGCAGTCTAGCAGTATTAGACATATACTGTATGTGTGTGCAGTATAGCAGTAGTGTAAGTGTGCAGTCTAGCAGTATTAGACATATACTGTATGTGTGTGCAGTATAGCAGTAGTATACATATACTGTGTGTGCGATATAGCAGTAGTATGTGTGTGCAATCTAGCAGTTTTATACATATACTGTATGTGTGTGCAGGATTGCAGTACTATACATATACTGTATGTGTGTGCGGTATAGCAGTAGCATATGTGTGCAGTCTAGCAGTATTATACATATACTGTACGTGTGCGCAGTATAACAGCACTATATATGTGTGCAGGATTGTAGTACTATACATATACTGTATGTGTGTGCAGTATAACAGCACTATATATGTGTGCAGGATTGCAGTACTATACATATACTGTATGTGTGTATGTGTGTGCGGTATAGCAGTAGCATATGTGTGCAGTCTAGCAGTATTATACATATACTGTACGTGTGCGCAGTATAACAGCACTATATATGTGTGCAGGATTGTAGTACTATACATATACTGTATGTGTGTGCAGTATAGCAGAACTTTGTGTGCTCTATAGTAATCTCCAGTGATCAGTCGATCACCAGACAGATAAAGACAGCCCCTTTAAAGATTTTGCACATCAAGGACCAGAATATTTTTGGATTTAAAGGGGAACGTTCTTTAAGTGCTCCTCACTCACTGCTCCCAAAGCCCTATGCAGAAAGGAGCAGAGCACATTACAATAGTTAAAGCTGAAAAAAAAAGCCCTCAGACCCTATCACACGATCACTCAGAGCCTATTTCAGGAGTCTTTTACCAGCTCCACATTTTCCCTGGAAATGAATGTTGTTGCGTTGTTAATATTGTTTAATGTATCAGAACAGCGCGGGCTTCATTGTGAGTGAGACGTACGAGCCGTCTGTCTGGGAATTTTTAGTCGTAGTCAGAACGTGATCAAAGTTTTAATGGTGGAAAAAAAAAGAAAAAGCGAATTACGATTTTTATTCAAAATGCCTATCTTTATTGTATTCGGTTTCATTACATTACAAGACGAATCGCCAGACTCGCCACGGCAGCCTTTACCTATCATTCGTCTTCAGCTGATAAAAATGAACGTATTTGTATAGGTGACGTCCGGGGCTGAATCCTCCGCTCTGCAATTAGTCAAACTTATTATTATTTTTTTTTTTTTATAAATGCCCATAATGTAATCTTCAGAAAAAGGTAAAAAAAAATTGTGAAATAAACCCCCCGTGATTTTTTTTTTTTTGCAAGGAAAGGAAAGAAAATTCAGAGGCAGTGCGATAATTCTGGAGATAATTTTGTCCCGTATGATGTATGAAGCTGATAGAAAGGGGAAAAAATGACGGCAATTTTTTTTTTTCATTTTTTTTTACAACATGAAAAAATTGCATCCAGTGTAATAAAATACCCAATGCTTTGTTTGAGATAATCAGATAAAACAATTTCATTATAATAAAACATCCCGCCGATGATTTGTATACCTTTCCATCAGTACGCTGTGTAATTATCAATGATATTTCTTGGTTTGAGAAATGATTTTATGCTATCAGCGTGTTTCCAAAAGCCGCCGAAAAAGTATCACTTCCAGGAATTGCATATATTCATTTACAATGCAACCATATTTTGCATTTCGAAATACAGTAGTTGTTCTTCGGTCAGTGACTACTGTGCATGTTGTCCCTGGTGGTCAGGGGTTCTCCTTGTACATGAAGGATGAAAAAATATACGCTTTTGTCTTTGCCAGAAACAGCATGACTTTTGCACATAGATTGTGTCTTGCAGATCAGTCCCAATTCAGCGAGCTGTAATACCACATACAACCTATGCACAATGGTGGCGCTGTTTGTGGAAGAATTGTAAAAAATGTACTTAAAGGGATTGTCTCACTACGTTGATTCATCTCACCTCAGTCCTGTTTTCTTGGTTTAATTTTGAATTCAGGGGCGTGTTTACTGCAGTAGAAGACAGGTCTGTAGGTATAGCAAAATGTGCTGGCAGCCTATCAGGAGAGATCAAACAGGTCTGTAGCTACAGCAACCAGCACTGACAGCCTCAGGAGAGATCAAACAGGTCTGTAGCTATAGCAACCAGCGCTGACAGCATCAGGAGAGATCAAACAGATCTGTAGCTATAGCAACCAGCACTGACAGCATCAGGAGAGATCAAACAGATCTGTAGCTATAGCAACCACCACTGACAGCCTATCAGGAGAGATGAAACAGGTCTGTAGCTATAGAGACCAGTGCTGGCAGCCTATCAGGAGAGATGAAACAGGTCTGTAGCTATAGCGACCAGTGCTGAAAGCCTCAGTAGAGATCAAACAGGTCTGTAGCTATAGCGACCAGTGCTGACGGCCTCAGAAGAGATCACAGGTCTGTAGCTATAGCGACCAGTGCTGACAGCCTATCAGGAGAGATTGAACAGGTCTGTAGCTATAGCGACCAGTGCTGGCAGCTTATCAGGATAGATCAAACAGGTCTGTAGCTTTAGTGACCTGAGGAGCTGATGCAGCCCATACAAGAGGGGATATCCAGGAATAGGTAGGACACATATTGCAAAGTGGTTTGTTTTTGTATGATCATTAACATAAAAAGCAGCAATCCTTGTAGTGAGACAACCCATTTAAGGGCAGAGTTCCAAGTCAATGTGATATTTCTACTAAAGATAGAAAGATAAGAAGCAATTAATTCCTAAAAAAAGGGGATTATCTGTTAACATGACTCCCAGGGCCGTCTAACAGTATTATGGGCACATGGGCACACTGGCACAGCAGCGCACTGCCTGGGCACATGGGGCCTTATGTATGAGAACTGTCTAGTAGTAAGAATGCCCTTGTTGCCCATAGCAACCAGAACTCAGCTTTCATTTTATATAGTGCTGTGGCAAAATGAAAGCTGAGCTCTGATTGGTTGCTGTGAGCACTGGTTGATATGGGCTCTGATTGGTTATGAGCTCTGATTGGTTGCTATGGGCTGTGATTGGTTATGCGCTCTGATTGGTTGCTATGGGCAGCAAACAGTCTTACTGCTAGACCGTTTTCAGACATAAGGCCCAAAGTATCACTCCAGACAATATGTGTCACCCTGCACAGCTTCCTCCAGCAGACCAGTGACAAACAGCATAGCCCCAGCATGTATTTAGATATAATCATATATTTTCTATAAATAAATACATGAAAATATCTATAAGACATCAGTGAAGCTGGAACGTCATCATGTAGGCTGTGTGCAAACAATCCTATGTAAGCTGCGTGCCTGTGGCTGAAGATGACTTATGGGCGGTGCGGGGAGCTGATGGCTCCCTGCTCCTAAATTGTTTTTAATGATCTGTGTATCCTAAAAGCATATAAACGGTTAAATAACCACTGCTGACCCAGAGCAGGTGCCCTGGACTCCCAGGACATATCTATTGGGCACACTAGGCAGTTGCCAAAAGCCTCCATATGGCTGTAGTTAAAGGTGTTGACTCACCATGTCTCCCAGAGTCACAGAGCAGCTTCAGATTCATCAATCCTGTCTCTTCCTGTTCAGGCTATGGGAGGTTCTATAGCAGCTCCGTATTCACAGCTCTTCTAATTGCACTGACATGAGAGCAGGAGATCTTATCTATAGTGCAGAGAGCTTCAGAGCTCAAAGTAAACTAAAGTAGTCAGTCTCCCTTGTTGTTAGAGAGAACATGTTACAGCATATAACAAGTTATAATGACCAGAATTCTGGCGAAGGTCTGGATACATTTCTAGATGTAATAATATAACAAGTTAGGGCTTGTTCACACGACGTTTTGGATCCGTTTTGGATGCATTTTACGGATCCGTTTTTAACCTGTGAAAACTGGATGCAAACTGCATCCAAAAAGCGGATCCAGAAAACGCAACAGCTGATCCTTTTTTGGATGCGTATTGGATGCGTTTTACGGATGTTTTCTGGATCCGTTTTTTCAATGCTTTATTTAAATCAACCTATCACACTGCAATTTAAATATAATATAACCTCTCAATGACCAAGAAAAAAAAACTTTTTTTACCTAGTGTCAATCAACTGTACATACACCTATGATTTTAGAACCCCCCTCCCCCCCTATTTTTTTTTTTTTTTTATTTTTTTAAATCAACCAATAGTTTTCAAACTGTGGTATGCTGGGGGCTGTGGGACTGACATTATCTGACATTATCCTCCTCTCCTTTACCCATGTAGAATGAAGGCATTTTCCATAGCACATTGCCTCAGAAAAATTAGCCCTCCCATTAAATGATACAAAATATAACCCAAACATAATATTCAAATTTTATATTTAATTTAAATCCAATGCGTTTTACGGATGCGTTTTTGGCATCGAAAGCGGATCCAAAACGCACCCAAATGTATGCTGCGCTTTTGGATCCGCTTTCGGGATGCCAAAAGCGCACTCCATTATTTCCTATGGGGATTTCTCTTGCGTAAAACGCAAGAAGAATTGACATGTCAATTCTTAAAACAGATCCGAAAAGCGGATCGCGAGAAGCGCATCGGTGATCACTCGTGTGAACAGCGATGCGCTTTTGCTATTGAAAGCAATGTTAATCACACTGACAATTGTTAGATCCGTTTTGAGGATCCATAAAACGGATCCGTAAAACGGATCGTGTGAACAAGCCCTTATAGTGACCAGGATTCTGGAGAAGGGTCTGGATTGATTTCTAGATGTAATAATAGAACAAGTTATAGTGACCGGGATTCTGGAGAAGGGTCTGGATACATTTCTACATGTAATAATATAACAAGTTATAGTGACCGGGATTCTGGAGAAGGGTCTGGATTGATTTCTAGATGTAATAATAGAACAAGTTATAGTGACCGGGATTCTGGAGAAGGGTCTGGATACATTTCTAGATGTAATAATATAACAAGTTATAGTGACCAGGATTCTGGAGAAGGGTCTGGATATATTTCTAGATGTAATAATAGAACACGTTATAGTGACTGGGATTCTGGAGAAGGGTCTGGATACATTTCTAGATGTAATAATATAGCAAGTTATAGTGACCAGGATTCTGGAGAAGGGTCTGGATACATTTCTAGATGTAGTAATATAACAAGTTATAGTGACAGGGATTCTGGAGAGGGGTCCTTGATCCAGGGATTTATTCCAATTCCCAGATTGGAGTCGGGAAGGAATTTTTTCACTAAAATGAGGACAATTGGCTTCTACCTCATATTGTTTTTTTTGTCTTCCTTTGGATCCACACAATAGGCTGAACTGGATGGACGTGTGTCTTTTTTCGGCCTTACAAACTATGTAACACACTTTGTACTCAAGCTGCCGACCTTTGGTGACATCACTCCCTACTTTTAGATAATATAAAGAGCAGACAGAGAAGGGGAGAGCAGGTCGGTAACCAGAGAAACCTGTAAAATCTCTTATCTCCTTAAAATGAAATAAACACAGCAATGTATTTGGAAAAAGTCTTTATAAACTGTTCTCTATACACTTAAAGAAAATCTTTGTAGTTAGACAAACCCTTTAAGACATTCCTGCATGGAGGCAGGATGAAGGGGTTTGCGTATTTGTACTTTAAGCGTGAATTAGGTCTCTTGCATGAAATTATGACCAAAATTTAGAGGCGATCCAAAAGTTGCACTTGAGAATTTCTCTCTATTTCGTGCCTAGCGAGTCGGTAACAGCAGCACAATGCAATAATCTCTGCTCCCACTGTGTTGTCAGCCAGAACTGGGCTCCGTTCTCCACAGATAATGCTCCATTTCTTTGAAGAAGGCAGATAAAACAACTCCACTAAATATAATATGGGACCCTGCAATTAATTTACAGGAAAAAGAAAATATTTTCAGATTGTTTAGGTCTTTGGGGACACAATGCCGCATCTCTGCTTTGCCCACTAATGGCAATTATTGTTGCTTCCGGGTATAATAAAAAAATAACAGGAAAAGATATAAGGATCTCGGTAGAAATTGAGCTGAATCTCCCACTGTGGAAATAATCAGGAAATTAAAAGCTTAGCAATCTATAAAAATGCATCGCAACGTAATATTGTTAGAGCAAAAACATTATCGTTTTATAAGGCAGAAACAAGTAAATCTTTGTCGCGGTGCGGTCGGGGCCGGGGTACTCATTTTAGTTCGCTGAGAGGATAATGTAATAAGATTTGCAAGGTAGAGCTGAGCAGGAGCGCACAGGCACATTGCAACAGAGACAACACTGTGCTGAACATTCAGTCAGCGACTAGAGATGTGGGGAGTTACAGAGAGTTTTAGCCATATGGGGCATAAGAGTTCTGAGGTATAGCCGCTCTTGACCCCAATGCCACTGTGTATAGTCTTTGTTCCATCTTTGCCATTAACTAAGGTGTAATTTTCTAATAAAAATCACTATATGAGACTGAAGAAAGCTCCACCAACTTTGGCTCCTCCTCCAGCCCAAGGCCCACCCCAGAGGAGCCACTAGACTAGCTGAAATAGTACTCTGGGCAACTAGCAGGTTCTTGTAAGCCAGTTGCACTTTGTGGATGGTAGAGCTGAGCAGGAGAGCACAGGAGATGTGGCACATTGCAACAGAGACAACACTGTGCTGAACATTCAGTCAGGGACTAGAGATGTGGGGAGTTTCTGAGAGTATTAGCCATATGGGGCATAAGAGTTCTGAGGTATAGCTGCTCTCGACCCCAATGCCACTGTGTATAGGCAGTGCAAAGATGCCATAGGTACCTTGAAGGCAACCCACGTAACTACTATGGGGCCCTTGAGAAGACGGGCCCTGTCTTGGTTGGTCTTAACCACTTTGTGTAGCTAAGGATAGGCAAACATAGTAGATAAGGTTGGAAAAAGACAAGTTCTTTGAGTTAACAAGGAATAGGATATTGATCCAAGAGTCATGGAAAGGGCAAGAAGGGGAACCACCACCAAGTCCTGTCCTAAATGCTAAAAAATGGAAGGATTATGTTGAGCCCCTTTGTTCTATATTTGCTATTGCTTAAGGTTTAATTCTCTAATAAAAATCAATATATAAATGAGACTGAAGAAAGCTCCACCTACTTTGGCTTCTCCCACAGCCCAAGGCCCGCCCCCGAGGAGCCACTAGACTAGCTGAAATAGTACTCTGGGCCACTAACAGATTCTTATAAGCCAGTTGCACTTGGTGGATGGGCGTTGGTTGATGATCTTTGAGATAAAAGCATAAGAGTATCAAAAACTGGTCAATAAAGCAAGACTGGCTCATTTCTCTCAACTTCTACTATGAACCACCAGCTTTGACTTGGTAGAGGTAAAAAAAAAAAAAAATCTTTGGCCTGGCGTCTCACCGACCACAGCCATTCTTTCCTCTAGTCGTCTACCCTGTCCACCACCTCTGACTTGTCAGAAGAAAAAAAATCTTTGGCCTGGACATATTGACCACAGCCATGCTATTTTCTTATCTTCTACCGTAGCCACCACCTTTGACTCGTCAGAATTAAAATCCTGGGAATAGAAAAAGATTAATAACGCATTTTGGGAGACATGTCAGTTTTAAGGCGCATTAAATGAGTGTATAGTGTGCCCGAATGTAGGAACCAGTCAGAAATCTGGTGGGTGGTATAACTTGCATAGCATAGCATATTTTAGGCGCATAGCTTAGGCACATAGCTATGTATCTTAGGCACATAACTTCGGGTATGTTCACACGGAGTAATTTCGGGGCACAAAGCTTTGTGAAGGTTGGAGATAGACCCTCCGCATCCAAGATGGTTCAGCTTCCATTGCTGCCACCTTTGCCAAGCACTGGTTGCACACTGCAGCCCTTCTTGATGCTGTGTCACACTACTCTGTATAGTCTGGCATTTCATTTGGGAAGGGTTGCGGGCGGTTACACTATAGCAATGACTGCTACCTAATTATTGCGCATGCGCACTAGTCAGCACGCCAGCCGTCTATTGTGTATGCATTAATAAGGCATGACGTTCCCAAATGGAGTATCACCTCTTACTGCCATACATATAATAGTATAAATAGATGTATTAGGCCGTGTTCACACGGCTTATTCACGGCGGATTTGTGTGCCGTATTGAGCGCACAAATCCGCCGTGAATAAGGGGCGGGACGGGGGCGGGCCGGAGCGCGGCGGAGGCGCCGCTCCCGGCCCCATAGACAATGCATTGTTTACGGCGCGTCCGCGCCGTAAATAATGTGCATGTCACTTTCTCCCCCCGCGGCGGATTTGCCGAGCGGGGAGGAGCGACGGAATCCACTGGTCTCTATGAGAGCAGTGGATTACCGTAATCACTCCGACGGATTGGCGCCGTATTGAAGCGCAAATCCGGCGCGTAATACGGCGCCAATCCGTCGACAAATAAGCCGTGTGAACGGGGCCTAAAACACGCAAAACGTATCAAATACACTGTAGCCCATAGTAAACCTAGTTCATAAAAATAACTGGACATAAGCCCATAATATCAGCAAAAATGAAGAGGTACTCACCACCAAGTATATATTGTTAGCGCATCATCATGAATGCCAGTCCTCGACTCGCTGGCCAAGCGAGATAAATGTATGCTGCGTGCAAAATTGACCCAAACAGGGAAAAAAAAGGACGGCACTTGTTATTCTCCAATCACGGATAAAATGTTCCTTTATTTTTTCACCATATAAAAAAAGACAGCTTATAGCGGGCATTCGGTAAATACAAAAATACAGATTAAAAAAAAAACACCACATGCTTACGCGTTTAAGGTCAAGTGACCCTTAGGCTATGTTCATATGGGTTAACTTACGCCCCGCAGTTACGCCGTGTGGCCGGGGGCGGGGCTGGAGCGGGGGAGCGAGCGGGGGGGCCGGCACCTCGCCGGCCCATAGACAATCATTGCTAGCGGCGCGTATACGCCGCTAGAAAATGACATGTGAATTATCTCCCCCCTCGGCGTATTGTCCGAGCAGGGAGAGGAGACGTAATCCATAGTTCTCTATGAGAACTGTGGATTACCATAATGAATGGGCCGTTTTCAGCCCGTAATTTGCGCACTTCGGCGCGTAATTACGGACCGAAATACGGCCCATTTTAAGCCGTGTGAACATGGCCTTAGTCATAGCCCATAATAAATGTGTCTGGTGCATTTTAAACACACTATTCTGGTGCAACCGCATTAGTCACATGAAGGCCATTGTGCTAAATGACAAACTCCGCTCTGCTCCATCCGCCGATACTTTCCTCTATCTTCCACGAGCGATTCCCATGGAGAAATCACTGGTCTCTTGTTCCAGCCAGCGCGAAAGGTCAGTCCCAAAACTAATAAAAACCACACCACTCTCATTCTTTGTGCATAACCCTCATTAGGAAAATCTAAATCTTGGAATCTCATAAAAAGGGTCATAGTTTTATTGTTGAAGCTAGAAGAAAAATAATAAAATAGCTGCGCTAAAACAAAAACACTTGTAAGTCATTTACTTTCCGAAATAGAAGACGAGAAGTGGTAGGAGCGCACACTGCGCCCGGTGCACTTATCCTAATATGGCAAAGCGGACCCCGCAGCTGATTGAGGCTCTTGCTGTGTTGGTCGGATGGCGGTTTATAAAGTTGTGGAGACAATGTAAAGCATTTGGGTAATCTGAAGCCTTTCCACTAACATTTGTTCTGACCGCGCGCCAGTGACAACATCTGATTTTATTTAGTGCACTGTTCAATATTGTTTTATTTCTTTGTGATGTGCGGACGCTGTTTGTAAAAAACACGTTATTTCTAAATATACTGCATCCCCGGCTGGACACAAAAATAAAATCATCTGCTCTATTATATTAGCCACGAGCTCCCCTCTGCTGCTTAATATACAGATATAACAGAGCTTAATCAGTCCTTTAAAATCCACAAAAGTTGATGAAAATTCCTGTGCACTTTCCATTAGCGGCATTAAGTGCTCCAGAGCTGCTCTTCCTGTTTATATCTATACAGGGGCATAACTAGAATTCACAGGGCCCCATAGCAGAATAAGTTGGGCCCCCAACATTAGGGTAGCAATCAGCAGTATAAGTAGCAAAAATTTGAGATATAAATACTACTACTCTATATCATGGAACCCATATAGCAAGAAGTCCTCAATTTGCTACTCCACCCATAAAGATACAACATTTTTAACATCTGAGTGGGCACTTTCGACCTCTGGGCCCCCTAGCTACAGTTAACATCATTGTCAGCCATTTTGAAGTTACTGAGCTGGACTTCTGGTCACCCGGTCACTAACTTACACTAGTGTGTGGTCTCCTCCCTGTTCTCTCATCTGTCCCCTCAGTGGTAGAGCTATAAAGAGTGCATAGAAAGATATTGCAGTTGGGCATTAGTACCTGAAGGAGAACAAAAGATATGTGAAAACCCTACTGCATCTGGGCATTGCTACCAGAGGGAGCTCAAAGGTAGGTGGAAACCCTGTTGTGGCTGGGCATTGGAGCCCAAAAGGTACCTGGCAACCGTGTTGAGGCTGGGCATTGGTACTAGAGGGTGCCCAAAAGGTAGGTGGATACCCTATTACGGCTGGTCCTTAGGGAGCCCAAAGGTAGGTGGTAGGTGAAAACCCTATTACGGCTGGGCATTCATACCTGAGGTAGCCCAAAGGTAGGCGATAATCCTATTGGCACTAGGAATTGGTACCCAAGGGAGTACAAAGTTAGTTGGGAATCCGATTACAAATTTTGCATTAGGGTCAAGAAGCTTCAAGCTATGCCTCCTCTGTTTCTCAATGATATTCTCATGTGTCCTTTAGGGCAGAATGGTTTAGGCTTTAGGAGTTCCATATTTCTGGGTCAAAAGGGAAAAAAAGTTCTTAAAATGACCTACACCTTTTCCTTTCGTCCACATCATCTTCATGCCATTGGTTGAATTTGATGTACTCTTTTTTTTAACCATAGTATGTAAGGATTCGTTTCAAAGTCAACTCCAAATGGGGTTGTCCTCTGCTGGACTTGGGTAACATTACTGTGAGAGAGCATGGGATCAATAGGGGATCTTGTTCCAAAAATGAACCCCAAATGAGGGTTGTCCTCTGCTGGACTTGGGTAACATTATTGTATGAGCCTGGGACTATTCGACGTTCTTTGTTCCAAAGTGAACTCCAAATGGGGTTGTGCTGTACTGGACTTGGGTCGCATTATTCTGAGAGAACCTGGGACCACTAGAGGATCTTGTTCCAGTGTAAACTTCAAATGGGGTTGTCTTCTGCTGGACTTGACTCCCATTGCTATAAGAGAGTTTGGGGGCCACTGGAGGATCCTGGTGGTCCATTTTGACTGGATGTTCTTGGTTCCAAAATGAAAACCAAAGGGGGTTGTGCTCTATTAGACTTGGGTTGCATTATTCTCAGAGAGAGGGACCACTAGACGATCTTGTTCCAATGTCAACTACATATGGGGTTGTCCTCTGCTGAACTTGGGTTGCATTACTTTGTGAGCCTGAGACCACTAGAAGATCTTGGTTCCAAAGTGAACTCCAAATAGGGGTTGTCCTGGACTTGGGTCGCGTTGCTGTGAGAGAGCCTGGGATCACTAGAGGATCTTGTTCCAGTGTCAACTTCAAATGAGGTTGTCTTCTGCTGGACTTGGGTCCCATTGCTATAAGAGTCCAGGGCCACTGTGGATCCTGCTGGTCCATTTTGACCTTGGATATACTCATCACCTTTATCTTCTATCCATCCCCAACAACAACAGTCAGCCTGTTTATTCACCTAGTTTGCAAGACAAAGATGAAAAGGTTAATTGCCGCTGAGTCCATGCACAGAGGAGGCCATCTTACCCATAACCCACTTCCCGTAACGCAATTTTATTCCCTCAAGCAGCTTGAAACTCATTTGATCAAGTCCATAATCGCCTTAAAATTCACATTATATTATTTTTTTTTCCTCCCCGGTTTCTTGTGGGTGTTGCATGTGCGTCGCTATTCAAAACTAGGTTGAATGAATTTGAAAGAGAACTGTCAAGGGTAGAATCTCATATGTAATTACCTTTTCTACTTCTCACTACTTGCTTTTTAACTAGGATTACTTGCTTTCTCTTTGCCTTTGCATCCCAAAACCCATAATGATATATGTCGGTATAGCTGGAGCACTCGTTTCTATAGGATGCCGCGCATTGACCCTTAATACGATGAATGGCATCGAACGGGAAAGCTCATGTATGGATTTCCATATCGGGGGTGCAGAATCCGCTCCTATTTGTTTGGGAAAATGCAAAGTCTTTTTTCTTAAAAAAAAATGCTGTTTAACATAATAATTCTTTGAAGCCGTTTCCCCCACGGTGCAATAATGAAAAGTAAGTGATGGCGAAAGCAAATGATGCTTCATAGAAAGGGATTATTTTAGCATAGTCTGGTCTGAGGCAGAAATGTGCTCTTTAAATTCTGCAATCTGTTCCCAAATTTCATATTTGGTAACCAGCGGTTACTACATTGTGTTCCCATTCTCTCTCGCTTTACACTTCAGCTAAACGTTGGTGGGTTCCACCTGGAGACCATGCATGGGTTTCTCCACCATGAGGTTGTAAGAATTCCACCTTAATGGAGTTGTCTAGAAACCACTAGAAGTTGCTTAGGAATCAAGTTTTTCAACACCAAATCGGTTAGTATTTGGTTCCTCTATTAGCTGAAAGTGTGGCAAAGAGCGTCTCTCACTCTGGAGGACCCGCCATGTTCATGCAGTGCATAAAGTCCATTGCTTTCACTGGGAAGTGTGCAATGCTTTGTTTCGCAACTTAAAGGGGTTTTTTCCACGATCTAATGTTGATGTGGGATCCTCCAAAATGGCTATATAATCCCTTTTCTAAATATATGTCATTAAAAAAGGGAATCATGCGAGAGCTACAGCCTTCCTCACATGCCCTTAGTTTCCTGACAGTTTACATTAGATACGACCAGGAGCTGATTTGGCCATGCTTTCATGTTTGCACTTCTTATCTGATGGCAGGGAACATGAATGAGCTTTGAAGGGTCTGGAGAAAGATTCTATGTCTTTTGTATAAAGAATCCACTGGTTGTAATGTAATTATCTTAGTAAACATGCAGACGCTCCCTGCTCTCTGCCCCCTACAGCCATTCGTGAAGGAATGAAAGAAGGCTGCCTGCTGAGCTTATCTTCTCTTCTGAGCAAATAAGAGGGAGAAATAAAACGCATATAGCTTGTGCACAATACAGTTCTCCTCTGTGGATTAACCAAACAATGTTTGCTCAACTACAGAGACTGAGTATCAAGAACGTGCATTGGAAGTGGAGCGATGACACCACAGAGGAGGTACTTGTTTTTTTAAACACAGAAACACAACGCCCCTTTTTCAGCCTTAAGAGGGTAGTATCAGCCTGTTAGGTGAGGAACTCACTTCTTGGCAAAACCCCTTTAAAATACAATGATTTAGCATTTGGTTGCTCTATTAGCAGTTGTTGTCTGGCTTAGGAACCCCAATTTTCAACACCTTATTAGGGTGTAACGAGAATATTTGGTTCCTCTATGAAAGTATTGCAAAGAGTGTCTCTTACTCTGGAGGACCCAACATGTCCATGCAGCTCAAAGTCCATTGATGTAATTGGGGAAATGTGCAATGATTTCTTTTGCCAGTGGTGGCACTTTTGGGAAACTTAACACGATGATGAGTTCTTCCAGCGAAAGCAGCTAATTAGTGGGATCCTATGTGTTTAATTTATTTCTGGCAGGCCCCTTTAAGTAAAAGTTTTTTGTCTGGCTTAGGAACCCCATTTTTTCAGCACCCTATTAGGTAAGTTAGTTAATATTTGGTTCCTCTATTAGCAGAAAGTTTGAAAGAGTCGCTGACTCTGGAGGACCCAAACTGTCTATGCAGTACAAAAAGAGGATTGGTTTCTACGGGAAGTCTTCTATGGGTGGCACAGTTAGGAAACGTAAAATTAGCTGCAAAGTTGTTTTATAGCATACAGCTAATCAATAGGATCCTATGTATTTAGTTTATTGCTGACTTTCAATATTTGGTTCCTTTAGTATCAGGAAGAATCGCTAAGAGCGTCTCTCACTCTGGAGGACCCGCCATGTCCATGCAGTACATAAACTCCATTTCTTTTACTGGAAAGTGTGCAATGCTTTCTCTTGCCAGTGGGGGCACTGTGTGGGAATGTAAAACTTACTGCAGGGTTCTATCGTATAATATGGTTCATGAATTGGGCTCCTATGTTTTTAGTTTATTGTCGTCAGGCTCTTTTAATAAAAATCACAACAACGCCCCGATAAGGGATGAGATAAGGAATGGTGAGTGCTACCAACCGTGGCGGACTGGGGAACCTGGAGCCGACTAGTTCTAAAGATTCTTGATGCCCATTCTACAACTGCTACACATGCCTCTTGTTTTCCGGCTTTTTTTCCCTGGAGATATAGTTTTTAGGGTCCCACCTTGCCCAGGAGCCCATTGGGTGTTTTCCGTGCTCTCTTATGGGTCAGTCCTAGCCTGGCTATCAAGTCACTCACCCTCTCTTTGGTTTCAGACTACCACCCCTCACTTTACAGACAGGACCAAAATTCTGGTTGCCACCTTGAGACCATGCATGAGTTTCTCCAACATGAGGTTGTGGGAATTCCACCTTAACATTGTGGTCTGATTTAGGAACTATATTAGGAAATAATGAGTTAACATACGGTTCATCTAGTAGCAGAAAAGGTTGCAAAAAGAGTCTCTCAAACAGGAGGTGTGCACCAAAAGTGGAGGTGGGAAGAGAAGCAGATAGATGAAGCACAGCAAGGGTTTCTGTGTAGTTTTACAGGGCAAAAGGGCTTTCAAACATCAAATCCTGCTGCTCAGCTGCAGAGAAGAGAGGCTACACAAAGCACAAATCAGCACAGAAAACATCACAGGAAGATGAATGAAGACCCATGCAAGTTATTTTTTATTGGTTTGCCAGACAACCCCTATAACATCCTTCTCCTCGATACAATACCTTAAATATTGGCTGCCAGAGCAAATGTTTTATCTACTTACAAGAAAGTTTGTTTCAGAGGCACAATATCAGACTGGGGTGTCCAAGGTCTACCCGTGTAGTTGAGTTTGGGTCTTATTGGTGAAATTGAATCTGGGGGCCCAACCTGCACAGGACCTTCTTAGCAGCATTATGGATTCCCTGGCAAATTAGTGCACTGACCTTAAGGCACATGACCTTATACTAGGTCATGTCTCTAATCACCCCCTTGGTCAGGATGCTCACGAGATGTCTTGTAGGTTGCAGGCCTAAAGCAGCATGTGGCCTAAAAGACTGATTAGTAGGGAAGGGAACCAATGGCTATGTCCATTACCATGATGGGAACCTGGGGATTCTGGGCATGTGTTCTGGACTCTCTAGATGTACATTTAACTGCATGGGACCCCTATGCTTGTGGGGCCCTTGGGCAACTGCCTACTGTGCCCCATGGCTACCTCTATCACCAGGTTTTTAACTGTGCCTAATGAGTGCAAACTGTTGAAAAAGCAGCACCAACCCGGGGATTCTGGGCATATGTTCTGGATTCTCAAGATGTACATTTAACTGCCTGGGACCTCTATGCTTTTGGGGTCCTTGGGCAATTGCCTACTGTGCCCAATGGCTACCTCCATCACCATGTTTTTTTTAATTTTTTTTAACTGTGCCTAATAAGTGCAAACTGTTGAAAAAGCAGTGCCAACCTGGGGATTCCGGGCATATGTTCTGGATTCTCAATATGACCATTTAACCGCCTGTGACCTCTATGCTTGTAGGGCCCTTGGGCAACTGTCTACTGTGCCCAATGGATACCTCCATCACCATTTATTTTTTTTTTTTTACTTTTTTTAAGCAGCGCCAACCTGGGGATTCTGAGCATGTGTTCTGGACTCTCTAGATGTACATCTAACCGTCTGGGGCCCATAGGCAACTGTCTACTGTGCCCAATGGATAAGCCAGACATGCCTCTTATACACCGTCTTCCTGCTTCTCCCTTTGATGCATATACAGTTATAAAGCAGCTCCATGTCTGCCACGCTCCGAATATACATAAGCAACCTGTGCTATTGCTATAGAGCATCCTCGTTGGGTGTTGAAAATCTGTAAAGCACTTTCTCCTATAGACATTGCAATTTCTGCAACTGTGAATGGGGATAATCAGCACTAGAATCATGGAAAAAGGGAAGGGAGCAACAAACAAGCCCAAAACGCATCTGTCCCGGTTGTCCCGGTTGGGTCCCCATTTTATTCTCTACTATGGGGGCCCTCTTTCTTCTACCCTGTTTCCCCAAAAATAAGACAGCGTCTTATATTAATTTTTACTCCTAAAGATGCACTATGTCTTATTTTCAGGGGAGGTCTTATTTTTCCACAAAAAAATTATAGCATGCTATACTAGTGTGTGTGTGTATATATATATATATAAATCAAAGTTTAGAGTCCCAAACCATAGGATATGTATATGTAGAGGACATTTTATTGCAGCTGCAGTGACTTATCTCAAAGGATGACAAATATGACATGCTGGGGCTTGTAGAACTAGAAGTTCCAGCATGCCCCATCAGCCATCCTGTGAGATGTGTGTCAGTGCTCCTCCCCCCCCATCCATCACTTACTTGTACACGGTCTCCTATCCTGGGATGTTGAGGACCCATGGTGACATCACAGTCCCATGACTGCACAGGTCCTTCAACACTCAGGTGCTACAACAATATGTCCCAGCGCCGTTTCTCGGGGTTGAGCGGGGCTTGGAAACACTCGCCTCCCCCTCCCCCCACCTTTCTCTCTGCCCACCCTTAGGCCCTGTTCACACGACGGATTTAGCCGCGGGTTCGGACGCGGTTTCCGTGGCCAAAACCACGTCCAAATCGCGCCCACTGTATTAACATGGTCTCCTATGGGAAACCACATTAATATTTACACGCCGCAGGTTTGGCCGCGCGTGTTTGAGAACTCTCCTGCCAATTCTTGACAGGGAGTCCTCAGCGCGGTGTTGCCACAGGCGTCGCCGCAGTTTTCCCCCTGCCTACTAATGTGCATGGGGGCAAACCCTTGCTGCAAGCCGCGCCCCACTTGTGCCGCGACCACGCCCAGCGCCCGCGCCGCAAACCCACTTCGGGAGACACGAGTTTGCGGCGAGGTCAGGACGAGGTTTGGCCGCAGGAACCACGGCTGAACCCGCGGCCAAACCCGTCTGAACTGGGCTTTAGGGACAGCCCTGTGTATGGGGAGCTGCAGCAATGATTTCCACTATGTCTTATTTTCGGTGGTGTCTTATTTTCGGGGAAACACGGTATGTGCACCTCGGACACCTCAGGTTACATACAATGAATTTCATGCTCCAAAAATTCCGTCTTTCCATAAATAAAAAAGCTGCATTTGATGTTCTATATAAACACAATTTTGTAAGTTTACTAAAGGGTCGACCCAGCTCCTTTTACATAAATGCTGAGATTTTTTGTTAAATAACATGCTGACAAGATTGCTTCTTCCTGCCACAAAAGCGAAATTATAGAAAAGTTGCAGTACATATTAAGTCTATTGTTCATTCTCCCCAGACATGAAAAATACTGTACTGTAAACATTTCACAATACATTTACATAATAGAACACCGTGAAATGAAAAATGATTTGACATCCAAAGAAAATACATTTACTGTAGCATGTTTATTGATTTTTATTATAATGCTCAACTTGTTATTTATATCTATACATATTCTTCGGAGCTGAATTTTTAAGGGAGCGATGTGAGGGGGAACCAAAAATGACGCTGGAAGTTGCAGAGCCCCTTAACCCTTCCCCTGCATGGGGAAGCTTTCATAGATTGGTGCGTCACCTGCTAATAGGACCCATGTCTTAAGTCTGAATCCTGAAGACATGCTGAAGGGTATAATCATACCTCCCAAGTGTCCCTATTTTGGAGGGACAGTCCCTATTTTTAACCCTTGTCCCTCTGTCCCTCTTAGCTCTATAAATGTCCTTTTTCATTTAGGAAACAGATTTGTGCCAATAAACTGTTTTGCTTTAAAAAGTATCTGATTGCTTCCTCGCTGTATATTACATAACAACTAGTGTTGAGCGATTGCGTTGGCTATCGAGATCGATCGATAGTCGATAGTCGGCCGCTATCGATAAGGTTTTTCGATAGTGAGCATCGATTATGAGCGATGACCATTAAAGTCTATGGGAGAGAAACAACACCTTCATTATTACACCCCCAAAAAAGCTGGAGAACTAAATTAACATCTACAACATCAAATTGGTACGTGCTACATCTTAGGCAACACACTTAGGTTATAAAAGTCACAGAAAAAAAGTCACAGACCATTTACTATCCCTGTCTTGTACCACAGCCTGACCCTTAAACCTGCATCACCCACAAATTAAAAAGTGCCAGAAGGCATAGATTTTAACCACATGTACCTTTGAACTGGACATTGACTATACACCCCGTCCTGGAAATACAAAACATACTGAAGCTGTGCACATCTAAAATATATTCTGAAAAACGTAAGCATAGGTGCACACTAAAAAAAAGGGAACAGCAATATCAACAAATATCAGTGGCACGCTAAAGACTAAATAAAAAACTCAGGTATATGAAAAACCTGGGGACTCTTAGTTACTGTATTTGTATCATAAGATTGTATAGCTCACCTCCAAAACGTAAAGGGGATCCCACGAGAGGTGAGTCCTACCTAAAATATACTTCCTAACTAGGCGTCAATCAGCTGCCCAATTTCAGGGAATGGTAGGAACACCAACTGGGTCATCCTGAACTGTTAAAAGAGGACAGCTGTGTTTGCAGCAAGCCAATGAGATTACCAATCTCAAATGAACTACAAAAACATACTGAAGCTGTGCACTGTCTGATACGCAGCATTGAGCCCAAAACCTGCATTGACCCCTCACATTTAAAAAAGTGCCGGAAAAAAGGAGTCTTCTTCAACAACCATTTTGTTTCACTGGGACATTGATATTACTGTCCTGGGCCACAGCATGTGCCCCAAACATGCATGACCTCCCACATTTAAAAAGTGCCGGAAAAAGGAGTCTTTCCAACCACCATTTTAGTTGACACTGGACATTAGACTATACCTGTCCTGGCCACAGCATTGAAGCCCCAAACCTGCATGACACCCCAACATTTAAAAAGTGCCGGAAAAAGGAGGTCTTTCAACTTACCATTTTTAGGTGAACTGGACATTGACTATACCTGTCCTGGCCACAGCTTGAGCCCCAATCCTGCATGACCCGACATTAAAAAGTGACGGAAGAAGGAGTCTTTCAACCACCATTTGTGTTTCACTGGACATTGACTATAACCTGTCTGGGCCACAGATGACCCAGGGCCGGAGTTACAGTGGGTGCGGTTTGTGAAATTTGAAAGCCAAGGCATGGCGTCATCATCTATTAAACGCAGGTTAACAATGATGATGATGCAGAGCAACGAAAACTGTTCGTGTGCTGAAGCAGAGCTGCGGAACGTGTGAGTACTCCAGCCTTCTCAGTACAACAGTCAATACCTGGGTAGCGCTTGCCCCTCGTATGGAGTGTGGACAATTGAGCCTTCACTTGGAATTACCTGGTGGTTAAGCTCCTGTTACACAGGATGGCCCTTTTTCTTGGCATTCATTTTTCTCATTTTACTTACGTGGCTGAGGAAATGGTCTCTGTACTTTGTTCTCTGTCCGTGCTCCATACTCCATGTCTCTGTATAACTACATCTGGTCAAGTTTTCCTGTACTCCCTGGTACAATTTCAGAGGAATTTTTTTTTAACAGCTATTTTGTACATGCAAGTTTTTTAGTACTTTTAATTCTAGAAAACACATTTTTTAAAATAGGATGGAATCCCACCATGTCTTTGTTTCTCTTTTTTTCATTGTATTAAATGGGTTGTCTCAATACAGGGATTGTTAGCTATGTTAGTGATCTTGTAAAAACAAGTTCCATTTTGCAATATTGTGCTCCCATTATAAGTTGTCCTACATTATTCTGTTTATGACAGCACCATCACCCTTGAGCCACACTCTTGACAAAATTGTGAAGAAACAATGTCTGTTAGATAAACAACTCATTTTAGTATAGGACTGTTGTATAGCTGCATGTCACAGCAAATGCCCCAAAAATTCAAAGCATGACCCTTGAGCGTACCACTTTGGTTAAATTGTGAAGAAACAAATGTCTGTTGAGAAAACAACCTTTTTTTTTTATAATAGGGACCTGTAGTATTGCTGCTTTTCCAAAGCAGCATGTACCAAAAAATTATAAAAATGGACTTCTCACCATCTGTTAAATATTGTGAGGGAGAAAAATGCCACTTAGAAGCACATTTCTGTTCCATAGGACTAATTTAGCTGTACTCACAGGCTACTTGACCCCAAACAAATTATAAAATGACTTATCAGCCACTATTAAAATTTTGAGGGGAGAAATGCCACTTTAGAAGCCACCTTTTGTTCCAAAGGACCATGATTATTGCTGTATCTCACAGCAAACCATGACCTCAATACCATTGACAATGCGAAAACTTCTTAGTTAATAGTGAGTAAATGGAGTACGGTGTTGTCATGAACCTTGCTGTCTTTTACAGTCTCTCTCACAGCAAAACCATCAAATGAACTGTTGGGGAAAAGAGAATAAAAATTGCAGTAAGAAATGATCATTTAAAAAAAAGTTTTCAAGAGGGGACCATTTCTGTTTGAAAAGGAATGTGAAGTAGGACCAGGCATAATCGGTTGCGTCGGCAATTGGTGGCCAACAAATCATCAGAGATCAGCCAGATTCATTTGATGAAAGTCAAACGATCCACATGATCTGTGGTAGCCGGTGGATGCGTTTGTCTGTAATGGGGCTCCTCAGCTGTGCTGAAGGTATCCGCTCAGATATGAAGTGGCTGCTGGGCAGGACAACACCTCTATGGCTGTTGACGAGGCCTGCTGGGCCATTCGTCCATTTTGGTTACCCAGAAGTATTTTGGGGTCCGGAACACATACACACAACATCGGTGTTGAGACGCGATAGTCGTGCACCATGATATTAAGTGCATCCTGTGTGTTGAGAAGTGTGCCATGAATTGCAATGCGTTGGTGAGGTGGTAAACAAGATTGCCTGAGAGTCACCCATTAGGTCTTCTGCCACCTTGCCTGCTGCTGCGCTACGCCTACTTGGAACTCTTACTGCTGTCACGGCGCTGATGTTGTTCACCGTGACATTTGGGAACGTGAGCAGAGCGCAACTGATGTCTCAGTTGATCAATCAGCATGGTCTCCATTTCCTCTGCATTTTACTCTCTATTTAGGGGTGGGTGGAAGAAAGTGCTGATTTGATGTTTTGTACACGGGGATCCAGGAGGGTTGGGCCATCCCAGTAAACTGTTGTTCATTTTTTGAATGGCCTTAATGCGAGGATCAGGTGGGAGGAAATGGAGCATACAAGCACTCTTGGGTGAGATGAGCCTTATTTCCCATGCCTATGGGATCGAGGGGCACTAGCTAACTGATCTTCCTCATCTTCCTCCTCGCCTCAAATTCGCCGAAAAACTCATTTAATAGGCATGGCGTCGGTAACATCGGTGTCTAGGAATACCTCCTCCTCATCCTTCCGATGCTCCGGCCACAGCTTCACAAGCCCTGTACTTGCCTGAGATGATGCACCCGGAGTGCTGAGGCGCCGCTTGCAATAGCACTGGACCCCGAAACCACTAGCCTAATGTAGGACCGATGAAATGTGAAAAAAGGTCGGGCTGTGGATTTGACGGAGAGAATGGCTCCGTGTCCGCATCTGTGTCCGTTCTCCTCCTCCGTCGCTGGCGGGTACTGTTGTTTCAGAGTGTCAACGATCGGTTTCCAGTAATAAGAGCACACAATGTCATGATGACATGGCATTGTCCGCACTGACTTTTGGTGGCTTCTTCAAATATGCAAGGATAGTGCTGAGCTCTTTCTCCTGCCTCCACTCTCTGGTGGCTCAACCCCCGTGGTCCGTACTGCTGCTTGTCTGGCCATGTGTTCACTTTCGTACTGCGTAATGGCATTGCGCTGCGGTTGCCACAATCGCTGGAGCTTGTGGAGGGTGGAATTCCAGCGTGGTTGCCACGTCAACAATGAGACGGTTGACTGGGGGGTTGGCGAGCTGACGCTTGCAACGCAGCAAGGCGAGACGAACGACATGGGTTTGCGAACGGCGGAAGTGCTAATCCAGACCTCGAGCTTTCTTCAGAAGGCAGTCCAGACCGGGTTTAGCGCTTTAGAAATTTCTGGTCGACTAAGGTTCATGATCTTTTGCCAGGCAAGGGAATGTGTGCCAGGCCTACCGATCTTAAGGTGCGGCCAGCAGATTTAGCAGTTATCGCACACCACCTTCTGGCACAAGGTTCTTGTCACCCAGCCAGCGCTCATGGTCTCGTTTGCTTAGGAGCCGTCCACAGCTCCTGACCTGTGTGTGGAGGTCTCCAAGGCAGATTAATTTCAACAACGCCTGGTGGTTCTCTGGGCACGTGGATGCAATCAGAGGACCTTGGGGAAAGGGAGCCCTGCTCACCTTTCCCTGCGGTTTTGAAGAGTGTGCGCCGTTGCTGATAGCCACCGTCAACACAGGACATCCCACCCGCTCACCCAGTGAGCTGTCACAGAGTTATAGCGTCCTTGGCCGTGCTTACTAGTAATGTGTCGGTGGTGAGCTGGGACTTTTCTGGACACTGAATGCAGACAACGAGCTTTGAAATTTTTGATGACACGAGGCTGGGCTGGGCAGGAGGGCTTTTCTGGCAAAGAAGGCGTGCTCGGCATCTGGTAATTGGGGGCAGTGGGGGCCATGACGTGGCGGAAAACCCATCTGTGTCCACCAGACGGAAAGGCAAATTTCCAAGGCCAAAAGCCTGGCAATGCCGACATTCAGGGGCTTTTTGGCCTTTTGGATGGTTAGGTTAAAGTGTTTCTTCTGCCTCCCAAACCTGGAAAAGACAGAAGGCTGGCTGCTAGACTGGGCCGCTGTACGGCGTTGCAGGTGATCAAACTGGCGAAAGGAGAAGGGTGGATGGGTCACTGGTGTGCTGGTGGTACTCGGGCGACGGTGGAGGCTAAGCGGAGGGATGATCCTGTTCATGACTCTGAGACGACTTGGGCAGTGAGGAACGTTGGTGTTTTTTTTGGGGGGGCGGAGGAGGAGGAGGCGGAGAAAAGAGGGTTGCTGTTGTGGGAGTACAGAGGGTGTGACCATGTCGGTTGGAGGCCGGCCCACGGCGTCGGTTCTGGCCTTTTTGGCCAAGTGTTCCTCCATTTCAACTCATGCATTCGCTGCATGTGACTAGACATGTTGGTGGGGGTTATACCAATTAAGGTTATTGCCTCTACTTATGCGTTTACGGCAAAGTGCGGGCATATGGACATCGCGGGTGAATACAGAGGCGTTGCTCAAAGAAGTCCCAGGTTGAGAGGTACTGGACCTTTTGGACGGCGAATAAGGAAGGAGCGGGGGTTTGCGCATCTGAACCTGTGGCTGGCGGAATCATATCAAGCGGAAATTCTCTTCTGCGACGCCCTCTCCCTTTTTGTGGGCGGGGGGGGGACCCGTATTGACACTACCCATCGTCTTCCTTCCTGTCACTGATGAAAAGCGGCTAGCAAGCTAATTCTGCGGGAATAGACCAGGATGGATCCGCAATGTCGGTCATCATCATCTTCCATCAAACACAGGTGACTTGGTCGTCCTGACTTTTCTGCTCCAGAAGCTGCGGGCTAATGCAAGGGGCAATGCTAGGCGTTTGCCGACGCCCGGATTTTTGCCGATTGACGGCCTTTAATTCACACTCATCTGATGGCATCAGTAACTGGGCGTCAGAGCAGGACTAAATCATCCTCTTGATCTTTTAAATTGCCTTCTGACCCAACGCATTTTGTCATCAAAGAGGTCTTCAGACAATGGATTTTATCCACAGGTGTGGGTACACGGAGTTGACTTTAGGGCTGCTTTCATGTTGGACGGATGTGATGATGCTGATGACGACATTTGTGGCCGTGATCTGGAGGACGAGGAGTATGACTGCTAGAGCAGGTTGCATTAACCACTGATGGACAAGATTGGCGACGATGTTTCGTTACTTAGAATTCCAGGGCCCTGACCACAGCGGGACAGCATGTCGGTCCTGCAACTGCACGTTCCGCTGGCGTGCGTGTTGTCGCCAGCACTGGATAGGAGCAACTTCTTCGTACCTCTACCTCATGTGCTACCCACTCTTTGCCGCGTACCACTGCATTCGCTCAATGTTCAGAGAATATAAAAATTTGAGAAGGTATATGGAATAGTTTTGGAGAGTCTCTTATTAATAAGACGGACAATTCTACAGCTATCTCATATCCTCTAATCAAACAAAAATTGTGGATTCAATTTAACTGCAAGGGGGTCTGTCAACAATCTGGACTGGGCAAACGTCCAAAAAAACGTATTGTTATGTTTTGGTATAATAAAACGGTATTTTTTGCACCTTTCATTTCACCTGTGGTGAAATATAGAATTGCTGTTTTAAGATTTACGTAGGATTGCTGCGTAGCATGAAACAGTGCTCGGGTGCGCAAAAGTCAAAAAAACACGTTAACTAGTGATGTTTTTCGTATGTTACACGGGGGTATTTTTGGTAATACAAACAACCTGTACTGAGTGTGACTACAAGATTGCTGGTTTGTAATTTATGTGCATGGTGGATATATCAACAGTCCACAGGTGTAATGGGTAAATTGAACACCTATCTGAAATGGTATTCTGATAATAAAAGTGGAGTTTTGCAGAAGCTAACAAAGAGACCTGCAGTTACTAGGAAATGATGTGTATCCAATATAAGTTCAGATGCCCAATATCCAGGAAATATTTCAATAGCAAACTGTTAATATTAATAAAGATCTTCACTACAATGTATACACTAAGTCTGGTGAGAAAGAACAACTAACTTGATCAGTGTTTTTATAGATAGAGTTGTCTGTTGTTCGCCCGCGGGGGCCCCCCCCCACCCCGCCGTTGAATTTGAGGTATGATGCTGCTTTAAATTCTCTAGCTAACGACATAAAATGTTTCCAAAAACTCTAATCTAACTAAATTGGATAGGGATCTCAGCTATAGCAGAGGTTTCTCTGTGCAGAAATAGACTATTTTCGGTGTGTGTTTTGGCCCAGGCAGAGCGAGTTGCTATCCCTTGAGACGCTGTGAGACACTGAGGCTTTGAAACAGGGAGGTCATGTTCTATGTTTATCGAGAGTCATGTGATTTTTCCAGCCAATCGCAAACTCATACACATACCAGACATGAGTTCGCACACACATCTCACCCTGCTCTTTTCTGTAAATCTCATTTGCTGGCCGCCCAAAATACTGGAAGCGACGACAAAAGGCGCGATCTAATAGATGATGCACAGATTTTAACGCTTTATTATCGCATGATCTGGAAAATTATCGATCACCATAAAACCTTTGCCGATTTAACTTTGTCGATAAAAATCGCTCAACACTAATAAAAACTAATATTTTCATTTATTGGATTACATGCATCCTGATAAAAGTTGTCACCTTTTTGGCTAATCTAAAAAAGTTGGCATGTACTGTGTTGTTATGTATGTAAGGTGGTTAGAGGCGTGTGGCTGTTTTTGTGTCCTCCTTTGCAATCTCCTAAAAGTTGGATAAGGTTATTATGCTTATAACGTCTGTTGTAGGCGTTCATAAGTCAGTCGGTCCACTCAACTATTGGAATTATCAGTTGGTTCTGGACGACCATTACCATTGTATGTTGAAACTTAAAATTGTATAGAAAACTGGTTCTGAAGCCCCAGAATATCATCTTAATATAATACAATGAAGGTTCATCAGATAAGTGATAGTTCACATCCTCCTCAGAGGTTCTAAGGTCTTTTTAGGCATTCACTAAAAGTACAGTGGGTCCATTACATTGAATATCTGTTGGTTCTTTTCAGGACGATCATTGTATGGTTGAAACGTAATAATTAATTATCTAGTAAGCTGCGTTCAGAAGACCTATAGTAATGGTCCACCTTAAGCCGGGTTGTTCCTCACGTACATTGATTCATCCTGTTTTCTTGGTTTCATTTTGAATCAGGGGTGTGTTTTATTGGCTTTTCCACTAGGCTGCAGTAGAAGCCAGGTCATTTGTAGCTCTATAGCAACTTATGTTTTTGACAGCCTATCAGGAGGAGACCGAACTAGGGTCCTGGTAGCTATAGCAACCAGTGTGGCAAGCCTTCAGGAGAGATGGAATGGAACAGGTCTGTGCTATAGCAACCTGTGCTGGCAAGCCTATCAGGAAAAGGTGGATGGAACAGACTGTAGCTTTATAGCGATCTGAGGAGATGATGCAGCCCCATTACATGAGGGGATATCTGAGGAATAGGGTAGGAACTGTTAATGGACACATATTGCATAAGTCACTTGTTTTTGCAAAAATAATCGCAGCAATCCCTGAGTAGTGAGACAACCCCTGTCTTTAATATAATACAATGATAGATTTCATCAGATAAGGCTTGGCCCGCATCTGCATCACAGAGCTTCCTTAAGGTTTATTTAGGCTTTCATAACTACAGTAGGGCCCTCAAATTTAATATAATTTGGTTCTCGGACGGACCATTGTATGGGTGAAAACTTATAAATTCTATAGAAAATCTGGTTGAGAAAGCCCTAGAATGGTCACCTTAAGGGGTTTGTTCTCACTACATTGTTTCATCTCACCCAGTCCTTTTTTCTTGGTTTCATTTTGGTTCAGGGGCCATGTGTATTGGCTCTTTCACAAGGATGCAGTAGAAGCCAGGTTGTAGCTTTAGCAACCAGTGCTGGAAGCCATATAGGGAGAGAGTGACAGGTCTGTAGCTTATAGTGACTGAGGAGCTGTTGCTAGACTACAAAGGGGATATACTAGGGAATAGAGGTAGGACACTGGTTTGATGGTCACATATTACTAAGTGACTTGTGCCTTGTTTTTGCAAGATCTTAAAATAAAAAGCAAGCAAAAGCCAATCCTTTAGCGAGACATCCCCACTCTTAACCTCCTTAACAAATTACAATGAAGATTTCAACAGATATGGCTTGGATACATCGCCATCACTAGAGGTTCTAAGGTCCATTTAGACATTTCACTAACTCAGTGGTACCCTCAAACAGTTGTTGGAATATCAGTTGGGTTCATCGGGAGCCATTTGTATGTTGAAACTTAATTTCTATAGAAAACTGGTTCTAAAAGCCGTAGACAATGTCACCTTTTTATAGGTGTTGTCTCCACTACATTGATTCATTAATACCTCAGTCCTGGTTTTATTGGTTTTATTTTGAGTCGAGGGGGCAATTTATTGGCTTTTCTCTCCTTGCAGTAGGAAATCCAGGTTGTTTAGGCGTTCACTAAGCACAGCGGGATTATTCCCCTCAACATTGAATATCCATGCTTGAAGCTTATAATAAAATTCTATAGAAAATGGTTCCCCGAGAGCCCCCGAATATCACCCATAATATAATTACAATGAAGATTATCAGTCAGATAAGGCCTTGGTCCAATCCACTATTCCCATCACAGAGGGTTCTATGGTCTTATGTTAGGCATTCACTAAGTCCAGTGGTCCCTCTAAACATGGAATATAAGTTGGTTTCGGGGACGACATTGTATGTTGAAACTTAAAATTTCTATTAGAAAACTGGTTGTGAGAAGCCTAGAAATGTCACCTTAAATGGGGGTTGTCTCACTAACTTGGATTCATTCTCACCTCAGCTTTTTTTCTTGGTTTTATTTTTTGAATTCAGGGAATGGTTTTTACTGGGCTTCTACCTAAACTGCAACAGAAGCCAGGTCCTGTAGCTATTTAGCATCCAGAGCTGGCAGCCTATCAGGAGAGACAAACAGGTCTGTAGCTATTTATAGCAACCAGTGCTGGCAGCCTAAATCAGGAGTGATCAAACAGGTCTTTGTCGTGTAGCTATAAGAACCAGTGCTGGCAGCCTTTCAGGATGACGTTAAATCAGGTCTGTAGCTATAGAACCAATGTGGCAGCCTTTCAGGAGAGATTTACTTGAACAGGTCTTGTAGCTTAGCGTACCTGAGGAGTGATGCAATGCCCATACAAAGAGGGGATATCTAGGTATAGTTGGTACTTTTTGTTGGACGCAGTTAAATGGCTACCACATTAGAAAGTGACTTGTTTTTGCAAAGTCTTTAACATAAAAAAAGCAAGCAGAAGCAATCCTTCGTAGTGTTTGTAGTGAGACGATTCATTTAATATAATAAAATGAAGTTCATCCAGATAAGGTATTGGTTCACGATTCTCTATCTCAGAGGTTTCGAAGTCTGTTTAGAGAACACTGGTCCCTCAACATTGTATATCAGTTGGTTTTTTATATCTGCTCTTACTGTTACGGGAACGGATATCGATAGAGGGCGCGGCGGTATCTGACCTGCTGCTGAATAGAGACGCTGCGCTGCGATGCGGCACTCAGCCGCATCTTTGTACAGTAGGTTCAATTTATAGGAAGCTTGTAGGGGGTTATGCTCAAGCTAATGAATGGATATCTTGCTTGAACTGGAGGTAATTCTTGGTGGCGTTGAGTTTTTTGTGTGACTTTCCTTGGGTGAAACTTTTTTATGTCAAATCGCTGTCCCGGGATAGCTCTCAAACAATTACTGTATGTAAGCTAATATTTTGTGATGTATAATTTGTGATCTTGTTGGTATGACTCTTGGCCGGAAAACTGGTGAGTGTTTGTTGATCGAAGGTTTTTGCCTTTTGTACAGCCCGCCCATTCATTGTGTTGTATGTGGATTTTTTATATGGGTCGCACCGTACTTTCTATATGTCTACTGGGCTACCGTTTCTTGTGATTTTTAATTGTAGACCCTTCTCTATATTGTGTTTGAAGGTAATACTTGATATGTCTTTGCCCTGTGGGAGTTCCATACATATTGGGGTATGAAACGCGTTGGCTTGTTTAATAATATGATAGCTTGTTTTTGATATATAGTTCTGTATTGGATAAGGAGGGTGTTCTGTATCTTTTTTTGTTGTATTTGTTGACACAGGTAACTAAGATAGTTATTTATTATTGTCCTGGTGTGTTATAGGGTATTAATGGGAAAATTTTCCCTTGAGGTTCCAGGGTGGGCCCGTCCTTATAGGGACGAATTAACCCCACAATTGTGACAGGTAGCATCCCATTTAGTGGTTATAGGGTTTATATTTAGGGATAGTTTTTTCATTTGTTTGGCTTTTTTGTATCTGGGTGTGTATCTGACTCCATTTTTTACTAATTATTTTAGTAAAATGTTACGTTTTTATAGTTTGAGTCCAGTGAGATTTACTTTAGCCACTAACTAGACTGTGCACCCGCGCCGTCCGCTAGGGCCCTCGGCCCATGTCCGCAAATCCAAATACCAACGCCAGCAGTAATATCCTGAAATGTTTTAAAAATAATTAGGTGAGGTGTGTAAAGCACGGTTAAGAACACTTTGAGAGTCTTAGTTCCTGGTTTGATCAAAAATAATGCTTAAGCCACCCCCGGTTACCAACGGGATCATCAAGGCGGGTGGTCCTACTCTATTTTTACTCTCACTAGAGTCAAATTAGACTTCTCATTTGGGGTTCACACAGACCTCAACAAAAACCCCCCCCCCAAAAAAATAAAAAAAATCCAGAGGAGAAAATAAAAAAAACACACAACCTGCCATGATATATTGCATGATATAAACATCTTTGGTGGTAGGGGGCGGGGTGCAAGAGACCAAAAAGGATGGAATCCTTTCATCCCTATATGAATTAAAAGCAATATTGGGCCATTTTTCTTCGTATAGTTCTGCTCAAAAAAAAAATTTCAGAAAAAACACAATGTTAACCTGCTGGTGCCAAGGGCAGGGGTTGCTGGATATATTTGCGGCATATTTTTTATATATATATTTTTTTATTATTTATATGATTTATATAATTATATTATTATTATTATATTGTTTTATAGTTATTTATGTTTTATATATATTTAGATTTTATAATTCTTTATTAGATTTTTTATATTTATATATATATATTTTAGATATACAAATTCCAATACCAGTGGCTCTCCATCAGCCTAATAGGGCTATCAAAACAATACAATGGTAACCTCTAAAGATTGCATTTATGCTATCTGCAATACATGAAAAAAACTTTGAGGTTATTAGTTCACATGTTTTGATCAAAACATACAGTGAACTAAGTTCTTCAAAGTTTTTTCCATTGTATTGTAGATAGCAATATATGCTTCTTTAGAGATTTCCATGTATTGTTTGATAGCCCTTTAAGCACGGAATATTAAGTCACGGATTAAGAAGAGCATGAGAGAAGCTCGAAACACGGAAGGAAAAAAAATGTGATTTTTTATTTGTTCTTCAACAAGAACCTCTAAGGGGCACTCCACAATGTATGAATCCCGCTTGGTAGGGGTGCGCTCTTTTCCGCTTAGTGGGGTTTTCCGTGGTTTGGAATCTGCCCCTGGATTTTTGGAGGGGGGGAGATCATACATTAACATGTAAAGCCGCCCGACGCTCGCCAGTGTTTTAGGGCTCAGTGCGGGTTCTTCCCGAGTATGATTACGGCGCCGGGTATGTTTTTAGTGCGTCATACATTATTATTATTATTATTATTATTTATTTTTATAGACGCCTTCTTTCATTAATTCCATGGCGCCTGTACATTTCAGGGGCGTTAACATACCATTAAATAATGTCAAACATGTTCATAGTAGTTAGTAGTGTACAATCTGCTGACTAAAAAACAAGGTACTAGAGGGTCGAGAGGGCCCTGCCGCCGCGAAGGCTACAATCTACATGGAAAGGGGGAAGAGAAATAAAGGAAAAAAAGGACAGAAGGTAGGGGCAGCATGTTCGTGTGGGGGGTGAAGTGACAGCGTGTTATTTTCTAGGTCGATAGGCAAATAGGCAATACCTGAAGAGGTGGAAAAGTCCGCCGCGCCTAGGCTCCCAGTGTGTGAGGGCGCAGGTGCGTGGGGACCGAGGCGCTGTGCCGGGACGCTGCGCCTATGATTTGCCGCAGAGGGATGGTTATTTAAGCCATACATTCATGCGGGGAAATAAAGGGACGAAGAAATATGGGGGAAAAGAAGGTAAGAATAGAAAAGGGGAAAAAGAGGATAAAAAAAAAAAAAAGTTAAAAAAATAAAAAGAAAAAAAGTTCCCTGCGCCTCGCCAGTGTGTGAGGCGCACAGTGCGGGGACGCTGGAGGCCAGCTGTGCGGGGTCGTAGGCGCCGTGCGCGGACTGAGGCGAAAAAAATACAGTAGTTCCGATGACGAGGGCGTTTGAGGGAACAGGGCTGAAACAGCAGAGGGAAAGGGGAGGAAATCATTCAGGATGTCGGGTTGCGGCGGAGTTAGAAGGTAGGTGGAGTTTATGTATGGGGTAGTAAGTAAGGGTTAATGAGTTAGTATAATGTGAATGGTATAAGTAGTTAATTGACATGTTTGAATCAAAAATCGCCCTTTTTAAAGAAAGGCGCCTTTCAACATTTATCATGGGAATAGGGGAAAAGAGCCTGAAACATCTACAATAAAAATACATATAAAACAAAAATCACTTTCCAAATTATTCCTAATTCAAGAAATTAGGATATGATTGGATACTTGCCGGGAATACAGTAATTAAAATTCCACAAATAGCTCTTATTCTGCGGTTGGTCGGCATAAATCCGGGCCAATCAGAATAGGTAGCGACACGTGAACCATTTATTCCTATGGGGAAAGTTTTAGACCAAATCAGAATCCACGGACGGGGATTTTAGTTCACAAAAATCAGTAAAAAATGCAGAAAGAATAAGGTGAGTGGCTGAGCTACCGGGGACTTGGCTAAGCTCAAGCCAATCAGAAAAAAATGAGAGAGAGAGGAAAGGAGCGAAGAGACCCCTCTTCTAGCACCGATGGAGAAGTTTTAGACAATTAGAATCCACGGGCGGGACAGTTCAAAAATACTGGTAAAAATGCTGAAAAGAGAGGTGATTGGCTGAGCTAGCGGAGGGGGTCGTCTGGCTAGCTCAGCAAATCAGAGCGCGAAGCTACTTATTCCCATTATAGTCTATGGAGTGATGGGCGCAATGCAATCTACGGCTCTCAGCGCCGTGCGGCATGAAGTATTAATAAAAAAATGATTTTTATTAAATGTTAAAACATACAGATAAAGGCCAGAACCCTTCTTTACTAATATTTAAAGCAGTTAAAAACGTCGCCGTACATCGCGTTTGTCGCTAGGAGGACCGGCGGCTACATAGGGAAATTGCCTAGAGAGGGAATTGTCGGGGAAATACAGTAATTCAAATTGTTTTAAGCTCTTCTCATTGGTCGGGCATATAAATGTTAAATTTAAAAACCAGCAATCAGAAATCAGAATAGGGAGCGAACAATGTCCCATTATAACTATGGAGGAGAAATTGACCAATTAGAATAGGAGCGACAATTGGGTGTCCCATTATAACTGATGGAGAAGAATTGACCAATCAGAAGAATAGTATTTTACACATTCCAAAAATACATATTTTATAAAAATAATGACCAAACAATAATTCACTTCTTTAACTTAAAAAAAGATAACCGTCTAAAGTTATTGTAATTCCAATATACTCACCCCCCCCCCCCCCCCTCACACCCTACACCTCCCTCTCTCTCACTTCCATAATTTCTCTCACTCAAAACTTATGCACCATCTGAGAGAGTAGTCATACTTAGAGGCCCATACAATCCGCGTCCCGCAGAGGGTTGGAAGTTGATATGCGGATTTAGAGAGGATTAGCGCAGCGATAGAGAGAAGAGAAATTATTTTTTTTTTCGTTACACACTGTATCCCTATTGGGGCTCATTTAACGCTCGCTCGCACTTAGTAAGCAGAGAATCCCTCCCACACACTCGCGAGACATTCGACGACACGTTATGTGTGTGTGATATATAATTTGATTTTCGGCCATGTAACTGTTGAAATTTCAGATATGATGATAGAAAACCCATAGGGGAAGCGTTCGGCTGCTCTTCCACCATTGGTCCATAAAATTATTCAGACGCCCTCTTTTAACTTACCAATCACCAGAAGCTCGCGCTCTGAATTTTCTTTTCCTCATAGAACTCTAATGAGAAAAAGTAGCTCGTCGCTATGATTGGCTAAGCTGGACGGAGCCCGCCGCTTCAAGCCCACATCAGCTTGGATCACTGCATTTATTGTTGTGTGATGGGACCAGAGAGATATCAGTGTGCTACCACGCCGGTTGGGCTTTGGAATTATTCTCGCGTCGTGGCGCGCATAATTTGTCTCCGCCCCACACGCCCCCGCCCCCCCCCCCGGCCCTGTACATTTATCCGCTCATTGGACGCTGAGAGTAGATATGGCCCCCCGTGTGTGTGTAAGCTTGAGGGACAATTGTTGTGAATATCCCCCCTCCCCCCTCACAACACACACACAGTGTATTTTCCTCTGTAGAGTGTATAATGGGACATTGTCGTCCTATTTGGATTGGAATGGGTTTATCTTTTTTATGTCCGACCAATGAGAATAGCTTGACTATTTGATTTTCTGTATTTCCCGGCGATTATCTCTCTATTGCCATTTCTATGTAGCGCGAACCGGTTCTTCGGAGACAACACGCGTTTTTGGTGTTGGGTTTTTTAATGCTTTTATTTGTAAAGAAGGTGGGGTGGCTCTTTATCTGATAATGTTTTTACATTTAATAAAAATTTTTTCTTGATATTAATAATTATGCCGCACGGCAGCTGAGGTGTCGAGATTTCGTGGCCCATCTCTTTCCATTGACTATTTAATGGGCGAGGGGAGAAGTAGCTCGCGCTCCTGTTGGTGGGTTAGCCAAGCAACCCGCTAGTCAGGCTTAATCAGCTATTTTCTGTCTTTTTTACTGATGATATACTGAATTATCCCGCCATTGGATTTGATTGGGTCAATCCTTCCCAATAGGTATTTTTTTATTAGTGGTTCACTGTCGGCTTCCTATTTGATTGGGGGCCGGACTTTATGGGCCGACCATTTCAGAATTAGCCTTTCGGAATTTTCCCTGTCAATTTACAATATCATATTTCTTGATATTGCGCCGTTTCTAGTTTTCTTGGAAAGTGATTTTTTTTTTTTTATTATGTGTAATTTTTTACGTTCAGCTCTTTTCTGACAATGTTTTCCAACCTTTTAAAGGCGATTTTTTGGATTCATACTTCCTGCTGCAGACTGTGAGCGGGATCGGGTGTAGCGCCGAGATTTTCTGTGCGAAATCTGCTTATGTTTTCCCTCGCATGTTCCGATCCTGATTTACTTCGCCTCCTTTGTGGCCGGAGGAATTTTTAGACAGGTCAAAATAACGTGGTCTGCCTGTCGGAGCTGACAGATCGCTGCATTGTCGCCTTCGCACTTTGCGGACTTTGCGATCGTTCATGCTTCGGAGGTATATGTAGTATATGAGGGCGCGCCGGCGTTCCGCCCGGAACGCCACCCCGCGCACCCACTGTCGCCCCTTCATGCTGAGGTGGCGCAGCTGAAAGTGGCCGAGATGCTGGTGTGCCCTGAAACACTGCATCCCGCGTCCGACAGCGGGGAGGGGGATTCTGGACTGGGATAGGCGCAGTTCAGTAAGGTATGCGGCTAAAAAAAAAAAACAGGGTTTTTAAAGCCGATCATAAATGTCGCTAAAGTTGTGCATTTTTATTTCACAGAAATTTTTCCGCGCGCTGGGAAAATCTATATGGTAAAGGCACGGGGGTCGGGTGGGAATACCATTTTTTTTCCTGCAAATTTGTGCCAGACTCGAGGGAGGCATAGGGAGGTCATCCTGTAGCTGGTACCTCCCCCCTTTCCTCTTCTATGATCTTAAAAATATATCATTTCATCCAAGAACGTTAACCCAAAGCTCGGGGACCCCCCCTAGTGACAATAGTGAATTTGGACACTAGCTACCAGTCACCATTTTACAATGCTGGTACCTCTTTCTTTCTTTATATGGGTAGGAGGGGGGCTTTTGGGGCGGCCCATCAGGCGGACAGGGCCCGGTTGGTGTATTGCGACTAGAGTCGTCTCTTACAGAATGATGGGCCCTGGGGCATATGCACTGCAGTTGGGCTTGCCAACATACATGAACAAAACATTGGCCATGTCGCGATCCCCCCCTTGCGCATCTCATTGTCACGCCACTTGTGTCTTGAACACGGCCAGCCTGCAGCTACAAGTATATCAGGCAGGGCAGGGAGCTTTTGGCTCCCTTCTTCACACCATGGTTTTTAACTGTTTGCACAATCATAGAAAAAATACCCCTTACCTAATAATAAATAATATAATATATTAAATATAAAATTATATTTAAAAAATAAATAAATAACTTGTTTTAAAAAAAAATAATAATTAAATATAAATATAAGCCACCACCCCACCAGCGGCAACCCCCCCCCCCACCCCCCAGGAATAAAAAAAAAGGGGGATTTAAAATAAAAATATATAAAAAATAAATAATATACTAATCAAAACTAAAATAAATTAGGGAAGCACTCAACAACTACTATAAAAAATAAAAATAAAATAGGAAGGGGGGGGCCCATTTTTTTTTTTTTTTTGTATATTGTGCTTTTTTTTTTTTCTGTTTATTTAATATCTTTTTTTTTTTTTTTACACCCAATTATTTTTTATTTTTTTCTTTTTATTTTAACTACTCACAACAATACACACAAACAACACACAAACACACTATTTCTTTTTATTTTTATTTTTTCTAATACCTATTTTATTTTTTTATTTTTTTTTATTATTATTTATATTATACAATCTTATTTTTGGGGGGGGGGGGGGGGGGGGGGGGCGGGGGGGGGTTATGAAAAACAACAAAAAAAAACAAAAAAAAAACACCTTTTTGGGGGGGAGTGCGGGTTGGGGGGGGGGGTTGGGCGGGGGAGAGTCACACAAGGGGGGTTTTTTATTTTTGGGGGAACCAAAGGGGGGGAGGGGGTGGGGGGGGGTGGGGGGTTACCCACACACACAACACTTTTTATTAGGAATCTCATACCACCTCCAATCCACCATACACCACCCAAATTACATCCCCACAAAACAATTTTTTTTTTAATTACTTGGGTGGTATATAAAAATACCTTTTGTATGGGGGGGTAAATAACACCACCCCACGTGGGGGGGGGGGAAACCAAACCACCAAAAAACCACCAACCACCACAACAACACGTTGAGGGGTTTAAAATAAAAACTTTTAATAAAAACTTGGGGGGGGGGGTGATAAAAAATAAAAAAAGGGGGGTGGGGGGAGGGTTTTTGTTTCACCCCCACCCCCCCCCCCCCCGGGGGGGGGGGGCGGGGGGGGGGGAGGCCAACCCCCAAAATAAAAAAAACCCCCCCCGCCCAGATTTAGGCTGGTAATTCAATAACTGTTTAATTCGACTAAATGCATGTTGTCTTATGCCTGCTTGTTTCTAATTTGATTACTAAATTCATTACCATTTGGAGTATAGAAACAGGAACAAAATTTCAAAGGTAAGTGTAATATGGAATTTAAAATTTCTCAATGAGTAGATTTCCATTTTAGGAGGTTTTATAATCTTCGGTGAGATATCACTAAAACTTATCATTATTCTATGTTATTTCTTTCTTACTTAAAAGTCGATTCAAATAAAAATATATTTGAATAGACTAAAAATATATTTTTTCAAATCAAATAAAAAATAAATAGTAAGCTACTTAGCATATTCACATTCCTTCGCTTCTCCATTCCAATGCTGGGTCTACCAAGTTTTCTGTTTACCCTTCCTTCCTATGGGAAATAGCATGTGATTGCTGTAGCCAATCTGCAGTTGCAACACTGATATCCCATTTTGTTTTTAATGATAACGTTTACCAAACCATATAATGTACTGGGGAACAAGAAAAAAAAATATGTTTATGGATTGTAATTTGTGGGGTATGCTTTCACAGAGTTCACTTTATGGTAAAAGCGACTTTATCTTCATTCTTAAATCTGTTCAGTCTTATCATGTGATGTTTTATTTTTTGTAGGGTGAGGTGTTGTTTTTATTTGTACAAATTAGAAGTACATCCAACTTTCTGGTCATTTTTTGGGAGATGGGATGATCAAAAAAACAAACAGTTGACACCCTATTCTCTATACAAATGAACTGTAGTACACCAAAAGTAGGCGGATCATACGCCAGGCACGACATATTTGAATGTGCCTAAAATAGGTGCATCAAATATGCTAGCAATGATTTGCTATGTGCCTACATCATGCTATGTGTCTAACTCATTTAACACGCCTTAAAACTGCGTGGAGGAACCTCTTTTCTGACATGTCGCCCTTTGTCTTTACATTATGCTATGTGTCTAGATTAGGTGCATCAATTTTACTATGCAAGGTATACCAGAAGCCAGATTTTTTACAGATTCATTAATCAGAGCGCACTATCTACGATCATTAAGACCAAAAATGGTGTGGATGTGCCTCAGAACATGTCACTCTTTGCCTTTATCACAGGAAAGAAATAAACTGAAAAAATAAACATAAGATTTGTATGGTCACATCCATAAAAAAAAATAAAAAAATATCCAGCCCCAGAGTTTTTTTTTTTTTTAGGTCATTCGCTTTCCAGAAAAAATGCAGTAGAAAATCAAAAAGTTCTATTTACGCCAATAGGGTACCAATTAAAACAAGAACTTGCCCTGCATTAAAAACAGTAAAACACATAATAATAATCACAAAAATTTTGTATAGCTGGAATTGTGCTGACCAACAGAAATACAGATAGCATGTAATTTAAACTAATCAGTTAACTCAACAAAAATGAAATTGTCACAAAAATGGTGCTATTGCGTTTTTTTCATGTTCCCCCCAACAATGATTTTATGTAGCGTTTCCCAGTGCATTTTATTGTTTAGTCCATGGAACCATTAAAAAGAACTAAAAACAAGCTCTCATCTTTCTATGTACACAGGAAATAAAAAAAGTCAAGACTCTTGGAAGGCAGAGATAAAAAATGAATAAAAAAAAAATCTCAAACAGTTTAAGGGTTTCCCATGAAAAAGGTTTATTTTTTCTTTAAACTAAAACTGTATAGAAAGTTTGTCTCTCTCGATGTTTTTGCTATATAAGTGTGTGGCTGCTAATACCAGTACACCTGTGGACAAATCTGGCGCTATTTCTGAAAAATAAAATGCAGACCATATTTTGGGGAGGGGGGGGGATAATATACAAGCCGGATGGAACACAGGTCATTATAGTACCTGTGACTTTTAAAAAATGACTTAGTTCTTCTTCTAACATATATATTGTCTAATAACATATTTTGTAGACAATCAATAACAAACATTCAAATGACTCTATTTGGAGGAGGTATTACTTGTGAGAGCAATAGTGCACATATACAACCATTTACTATAGTCAGAAACGTATATTGCAATAAGCACAAATCTATATATTGTGACATACTTTTATTACGGTTAAAATATATAATCCTTCAGGTGATATAACCTAGATGCTGATTATTACTGCGTTATACCTGCAAACTGCATATTTTTTTCTGCTTGCTTTCCAGATGACAGTCTCCATTGACATTAATTATGACCCTTTTCTTATCGACTATCATTGTTTCAGCCCAAACATTAACTACCTGGAACACAACAACAATATTATTTTAAAAGGATAGTCAAAATATTTTTCAACCCGTTTCTGTAATGAACTTGAAGTAGTAACCCCGTCAAATAACATAAAAAAAATCATTGTTGTAAGCCGTTGGCATTTATTTATTACTAAAGAACAAAAGCCTTCATCCATTTCCTTTAGAGAATGACATTTTTGTAATTCACTGCCCATTTCATTTGTTCTAAAGGCCTTCATGGGTTGACAAATATTCCTCTGAAATGGCTACTGATGCTTGATAGGATAATGTGCAGCCCCCTAGGACAAGGGCAAAGGCAGCAAACTTATCATCCTTTAGTTTAACCACTTAGCCGTGTGTCGCAGTAAACAGGCCAGGGGGACGATGAGATGTTAAGGTGTGGCGAAGTGTGAAGAAAACTAAGAGCTGTAGGTGTGGTGTGTGTTTTTTATAGTGTATTCTTCCCTTGCCTATTATGTGTCTGTGAGAGACATGCCTGGATATCACATTGTCTTGATTTGGTTCTCACTTGAACGGGCATATAGACTGTATACCTTCATATGAGGAATAAAAATAAAAATGAAGGAAGATGTAGCAATCTTAGGGGTTGGTTCTACATATTCGTGTATGTACTATGGTTATGCTTAAAATTACTTAAAATTATTGGTGTAGGCGTGTGTGGCAGTGATATGGCTGTTCAGGTGTAAACAGATGTATCGAAGGAGTTGGTGATACAGCTGTTTAGGGAAGTTCGGACAGAAATCGCAATGTGGTGATAGGTATGTCAATTGACACAACAGACTTATCCGCTGTGTTGTATGTGATTGTGTTAGAAGATGTGAGTGAGGAAATCATGGATTTATCTAATTGCTACACTGGGTTCATCTATAGATTATAAGTCCTTACTTTAATCTGCTAACTTCATGCTATTGTTTTAGAAATGACTTTCTAGTCCGACTAGGTAACATTTTCACACAATTCTTGAACACGTTTGTAGGGATATTGTGCATCTTGTATTAGCATGTTTGAGCGTTTAGATAGGTCTCCAGGAAAACAAGTCTCTTATTTCTTGAATATTTAAGGTTAGATTAACATGGCTTCGGAAAAAAGCAGCCAGAAAGTGGCCGTTTTTAACCGATGCAGGGACCGTGGTTTTAGTCATGTTTTTGCGGCAAAATCACGCGGTCGTTTATCTTTTTTATATATGTCGCCCATAAAATTTGTGTTGTATGCTTGACCCACGGAAGAGAAACTAAAAGGCGCCGGCATATTATGTGACAAACATGTTGTATATACGGTGGCGCCAGAAGACGAGCAGAGTAAAAGACGAGTGTGGAGATGCAGCTCGTTTTTTTTTATTGTCGTATATTGATAGGGAACAGTAACAAAGAATAGTGTCTCTCGCGACTTTTAAAAAACTAAAATCACAGAAGATACGATCATAATGCTGTCAATGTAGAACACAGACCGGAGACAGTTTCAAATTGGAAAAAAAAAATTGGAGTGTTAAGAACAGATACTATATCAGCCAGTCTTGATTGGAGTAGGACTCCAGCAACACTGCTGTACATTTGTTAGAACAAATAACAACATGGAAAAAGAGTCATGGCCGCAACATCTTTACATTATTCGTTGATATACTGCTCTTCTCAGCAAAAATGAACCGGAGGTTCTTAGTATACTTTCTGATCAACGGTATCAAGCCTCTTGCCATTCATGGTGGACTTCTTTAAAGTGGGTCCCTTCCACTGTAATGGGAGTATGCATTGCATGGCGACCACTCGCCGCAGCAATCAGCCACAACCAGTGAGCGGCACAAACCCAGTGATCCAACAACTCCAGGACCATGTCCCTGGTCTGGCTGTCTGACCAACACAAGCATAGATGCATACATAACAACATATGGCTGCCACCAGCACCACCACAAAAAAGGAAATGTTCACTACCACTTCCTTTCCCTGGGTCCGGCAGCAGTCTGAAAGATAAAGGTCATTAACCTTATATAGGGACTATCGCTAATTAAAAACAGACCTGGCCCTCACAGGAGTAGCTGTTGCATTACTCAATTAGTGAGGGATCCAATTTAAAAGAAGTCACTGTGAAGTGGCAAGTGGGCTTATACCGTTTGATCAAAAATGATACTAAGACCCTCCTGTTCATTTTTGTACACTTTTGCTGAGAAGCAGTAGTTCAAAGTATAGTGGGAGGATGTGCGGTCCACATCTCTTAGCCTCTCTTTTCCATGCTTATTTGTAGAACAAAGCTGCCAGCAGAGGCTATGCCCCATGAAAGATCTCATAACAACAAGGAAGCAGGACTCTCTGCAGAGTGTTATCCACTCCTTAAAAGAAGAACCGATAAAAACAAAGAACAGGGTCACACACCTACCCTACAGCTGCTCTGACACTACAGAAAGATGTAAGTGCTAATTTTAGGATAATGCAGCAACATACAACGTAATTAGCATGTTGTAGCTTTTGTACATGGTTCCACAAACCACTATATTTCTGAGGCACATCCTGACAGCCATTCTGCTTGGCTGTGCTTGGAACTCCCAATGGAGCCCTGACCACCTCTCCATTCAGAACTAGATCGTTCTCGAGATGTTTTAATGTCTGAACTGGACCAACCATTTTAACTTCACTTTTAATATAAGGGATTTCACAAAAGTACTGCATGATATTTATTTTTTTAACATGAAAAACAATGGCAAAGTGTGCAATTATAGGGTTTACAGTAGCATGTGTCTCTCTCTATACTCTCGGCCTCTGTGAAATCATCAAATCACATGGTTTTCAATGCTACTTGTATGCAGATAATACTTAGATCCACATCTCTAGCCCATATGTTAACTCAATGTTTCCCATCATCTCAGAGTGTCTACCATTGGTAATACTACAACACTCTTTTCAGTAGCCTCCCATCAACCACTCTTGTTCTCCTTCAATCCATCCTCAACTCTGCTGTCCATCTAATCCACCTCTCTCCTCACTACTCCTTTACCACTTCCTTGTGTCAATCCCCTTGCCAGGTGAATTCAGTTAAAGTTTAGAGATGAGCGAACAGTAAAATGTTTGACGTATGAACTCGAACAGTAGAATTCTCAAACCCAGTTAAAAGTCAATGGGAGAAAAGAGTTTGGTTCAATTTTTATACCTATTCTGGTGAGGAGAACGCTTTAATTACGCTCCATATACAGTTAAATGGATATGTGAACAACTTAGTGAAGACAATATTAACTTATATAAGTGACAGAAAAAAAATTAGAGGCTAAATACTATCTTTCCTCTCAATGGCTAGAAATGAAAAGATGTGGAGGTGCAGACAGTAGCAACTGCTACGGGACCTGCATCCTAAGGGACCAAAAGCCCAATTTGACACATAAGAAGAACAAGGTATTGAGAAATGGCCACTTGGTAACTGGGCAGGGTGCCAATAGGGCAGTAATCCTGTCAGAGGGTCCTAATCCAAAAAGAAGTGGACCCACTGTATGTTAGAGAAAAAATAGAAACTGAGTATGGGTGGAAGAACCCTCAGTTTGTTTTGGCTGCATGAGGCACTTGAGAGTTGTTAATAGATGACTGATGACAGGCCTGGTAATGGGGGGCCCCATTTCACTTTTGCACCAAGGCCCAAGAATTTGAATTTACGCCTCTGCAGGCTGGACTAGATTAGACAGTAGTACCATTGGTGTTGGTGGCAGCGAGAAGTCATGCTATGGGGAAACTTGGAGGGTTCCGGAGTTGCAAACAAGATTAGCAGCGGAGGATAGCGATTGGCGCGCGGCAGCATGAAACATGCCGAATGGGAAAAGACATTAGGTTCAGAGATAAGCAGAGAGACGTTAGTGACATTTGGGTGATAGTACAGGTGGGGGGGGGCAGTTTAAAAAAATAGAAGTTTGGGCTAGCAAGGAGGAGGAGTAAGAGGTCTGTAGTGCGACATCAAGTGCATGGTGGTAGTATTTTTCCCGCCCCCCGGGCAAGAAATAAATTCAGCATAAGACTTGTAAAATCTAGCTTTTGGCAGCAGTGAATACATTTGTACGAGCAGCAGGCACGGGAACTAACAGACATAAGATGGAGTGCAGTTTATGAAAGTGTATTTCACATTGTCAAAGTGACATTGGCACAACTCGCAGACAAAAATGGTCAGTGATCCATGTTTTAGATTAATTTTTATAAATGTCAATGTTCCACATTGTCAGGGGGAAGATGTTTACGCTAGTCCAGTTATTTCCCTGCCCAGTGTAGCTTGCAATGTGCGTTTGAGATAACTATGGCTGCTGGGCAGGATAAAACTTCAATGGGGTGTCGAGCAAGCTCAGCCCATTCATCACAGTTTGGGACCAACCCAGAGAAGTTGATTAGGTCCAGGACTTAGTCCAAAATAATTGATGTTTAAGCCTCAGGTAATCTTGGACATGGTATTAAGGGCAGTCTCATGTGTGTCTGAATTCTTCCACTAGCCTTGCCAGGCATTGGAGAGAGGTGGTAAAACTCGATTGCCAACTGTCACTCAGTAGGGTTCTGCCACACGCTGTTGTGGCTATTTGCCATTCTACTGCTGCCGCATTGCTGACGTTGTTCCATTGTGACATTAGAATGTGAAGACGCAAAAGATGTCTCGAGTTGGTCAATGATCACTGTCTCAAAATCCTGTTTTCTACTGTCAATTTGTGTGGGTGGAAGGAAATTGCTCACTTTTGTCTTGTAACGTGGATCAAGGAGGGTGGTCACCCAGTAATTGCTGTACATTTTTATTGCCTTGATACGTGGATCATGTTGCAGGTAATGTAGCATCCAAGCACTCATGTATGAGATGCTGCCGGGATCTTCCAAGCTTCTGGGTCAAGAGGCACGAAAGGGATCTTCCTCCTCTTCCTCCTCCTGTAATCTGTGCCAACCTCTTACCACTGAAGAGTAATCAGTAACGGTGGTATCCATCCCTGCCTCCTCATCCTCATCCACTTCCTCACCTGGACCGTCACCAGAGCCCTGGCTAGCCTCATGCGCTCTACTCTGTGAACTGAACTGCCATCCTGCACCCGCTCTCAACCTAGAACCACCGCCTAAAAAGACCTATACAATTGCAAAACAGTCAGGCCTTCTACATCCTCCGGCGAGTAAGGCTCTGTGTCCGCCTCCTCCTCCTCCTCCTCCATCACTCCTGGGTCCTGCTGCTGCAGAGTGCCTAACACTTGTTCCAGTAAAAATATAACCAGAATGGTCATGCTGACAAGGGCATCGTCCTGACTGACCATTTTGGTGGCATCTTCAAAACTGCCAAGGATGGTGCAGAGATCCTTCACCCATGATCACTCTCTATGAATCAACACCCCGACGTCCGCAACACTGCTAGTCAGGTCATGTGACATTTCATACTGCATAATGGCATTACACTGCTGCCACAATCACTGGAGTATGTGGAGGTTGGAATTCCAGCGTGTTGCCACATCACATGTCAGACGGTTGACAGGGAGGCCCAGAACCCACGGCAACGCTGCCAGTCGTGCTGAAGCAGGGTGCAAACGCCGGAAGTGTGAGCTAAGACCTCGAGCTATCCTCAGCAGACAATCAAGACTCCATAGGTTGCACTTATTGTTAAAGGGGTTTTCTCATTATGTTGTCACGGAGTCACAGGCAGCTTCAGCTTTCCTCTTCCTGGTCAGGCTGTGAGGGGTTCTGTCGCAGTGATTAGATTGTCAGCTCTGCTATTCCTAACTGAGTCTGGTACAGTGAAATGATTGCAGAAGATTTAATCTGTAAAGTAAACTGAGCGAAAACAAGTGCTTTTCAATGGTAAGTATTCTAATCTTGTTAGAGATAAAGTCTCTGCTTCTCTGCTCCTTCCAACCATGGTTAAGTCATTCCCTGCTCTCTGTCTAATCATAAAGGGAAATATGGAATATAATGTATTTAGAAAAATTCTTCAATCAGCTGTCCCAACATGTTAAACTCTAACATAGTGAAAAAACACCCTTAAAGAGCAAGGACGGATTTCAGGCCTACAGGTCTATGGGGATGACAACATAAGTGTATAGGGAGTGGACTAGTTGGAAGGCATCAGTAGTGGGTTAAGCTTAAGTGGTGGAGGATAGGGGTCAAATAACATTGATTTAGGCAGGTGGTCAACCATGTTGGTTTAAACACCAGGAAAGTAGCAACTCCCTCCCACCCTCACTTTAGCAGAGGGCCAAAGAAAGGAGAACCGTTTTTCGAGATTTTTTTTCATTATTAGTTACAAATATCAAAAATCATACAAACACCATGGGGTTCCTTTGGATGGATGAGTGTGGCTGTGGCATAAGTTCTTGTTCCAGAAGTGGTGGTGGAGGTGCTTAGAGTTGATTAAATATGTGATGTTTGGGTTATTTGGGGAGGGATCGAGTAACACTTTGGACTCTTCAGGTTTGGAAATGGATCGGGGAAAAGTTATTGTCATGTGAGTAGTGAGGATTGTTGCCAGATCTTATAGAGCTCATAGGAACAATTACATTGGGTTATGTGTTGTGTTATTCATATGTACTTTATGTTATTCAAGTTCTTCATTATGTGTCAATTTGTTAATCAAGCAGCTGCTGTTGCCAATAAAATACATTCATGATCTAAGTGTATTATTTATGGATTGGGGAGGAGAATAAATCAGGAGTGCAATAGGTGAAGGAAAATAACTTATCCCAGTCGTGTCTCTCTATGGGAATATTTGTTTACTATTGACTGAGAGCAAGATGGCAAAAATTATAGCTTGGTGTAGAAGTAGGCATGAGCAAATCAATAAACATTTTACAAATTGTAAGGGAGGTTTCAAAGCATTTTTTAGGAAAAAAATAGCATTTTTTTAACATGTGTTTTTCAGCTGGATGTTTGCTATAGGTCAATATGAAGTTAAAAAATGCAGAACAAACAATCCATATTAATTATGTATTGTAGAACAATATTATGTTTCACGTTACAATATTACTTTCATTAAGTATAAATTACATACTAGATGGTGGCATTAAATATGTGCTTTCATGGGATTAACTATTGTATGTGGTTGAAATAATTATGTATTTTATGGAAGTATTAATTACAGTTATACACTGTATAGTACAGTAATACGCCGTATGGTGGTTAATTATTTATTTTAAGGGAACATTAATTATATAGTATTTAGCTGTAAAATTCATTATGGATGTATACATGACAGTATTGTTTGCATACGTAATGTGCAGTAAAGTTTAATGCATGAGAGCTTATGTTTTTGGATGCTTGAAATACCTTTAACGAGAACCTATCACATAGTTTATGTCCGCCTTGCTGAGGGCAGAATAAGCTAGTGTCAGACATGCTGTTTCCAGTGCTGTGTCCCTTATTCTGTAAGATGCTGTAGTTTTCATGTATTTAATGCTCAAATCTGCAGTTTACAGCCAGAAGAGTAATTCGAAGGGTCCTTCAAAGAGTAATTTTTTTTTCAAACCCCGCCAATCAGAGACTAGCCCCGCCCACCTCAACTGATAAACCTATTACTTTGAATAGGTAGAAACATGTGAATAACTGTCAGTGGGCGGGGCTAGCCTTTGGTGGGCGGGGCTAACACCAGCTCATGAATAAGATTTGAGCATTAAATACTCGAAAACTACAGCATCTTACAGAATAAGGGACATAGCGCTGGAACCAGCAGGTCTGTCACTAGCTTGTGCTGCCCTCAGCAAGGGGGGCATAACCTAGATGACAGGTTCCCTTTAAAGGGGTTGTCTCGCTACAAAGAATAGCTTTCAAAATGTAGGGAACACTAAATGAAGATGTTTTCCAAATATATTGTGTTTTTCATCTTTATTTGTTAAGGAGCTAAAGTGATTTTTATCACCTTCTGTGCTCTGTTGGTTGCCCAGTGACCGACCTGTGTACATCTCCCCCCCGCTGTTTTTTTCTTTCTGATAGCAGGGAGTGATGTTATCACACAGAACTCCAGGCAGTGAGAACTTGTTTGTTATCTGATCTTTCAGACAAAAGACTAATTACTCTACTGTTTACATTAGCTCAGCAGCTTCTCCTGACCTCAGAGAAGGTAATTTATCTAATCTAGACTAATAAACAGAGAGGTCTTAATACATGGAGCTCATATGCTAATTACAGACAGCTTGACCAGGCAGTGACAGAGCCAGGCAGCATTATTTCATTCATGCATCCTATGAAACTTTGAGAGGAGACAACCCCTTTAATGTCTCCATTAAGGGTGACATGTAGAAATGGGACAGCCAGTTTTCTGGTGTACTTTGGGCAAAAAAACCTGTTGTAGCCCTCTTCTATAGATGTATGAACAGTTGTAAACCAAAACTCGGTGCATTATGCACCAGACACGACACTTTTAAATGCGTCAAAAATTCACCAAAGTTTGGCGTGTAACTGTCGTACAAATCCATACCATGGATACCAAATTTTGGCACATAACACTCTATGCACCAATATTGGCAGATAACACTCTTTCATACATACTATCAGATCGTATATTATTAAAAAAGATCTAGAAATGGCCAGGATCATACATGTCAACTTAAGCTCCTAAACTTTTCAGTTTTGCAATAAAGTGATTGCACAGTGATTTTTCTACATGGTCTGGGTTTGACAATGAGAAAAGAGTAAAATGATTGTATTTGGTCATTCAGAATGTTGTTGGAATGGAAAATGGTTTTTCTTTTAGGTTTTTTAAAAGAAATCAACATAGTTACCTAAAGCAGACCTGATTTTCTCCAGTATGCCTTCAACTGGCTTTATGAGCTTTAAAATCCTTTCTCCTATGTGTTACGAGTGGCACCACGGCCCGACTCACTGGCTGCGGGCGCTCCCTAGGGCACGCGTGTGCTGGCTCTCTGACATTTAGGGCCAGCGCGCCGGTAATTGGCTAATTGCCGGACACTGACCCTATATAGTCCTAAGTCCGTCGTCACTTCCCTGCCGGATCTATAGTGCCCAGTGCCGTGGAGAAAGTGTTCCTGAAGTGAGTTCCTGTCTCGTTGTGTTCCGACCTCTTGCTACATTTCACAACTACGAATCTTCACCACCTGCCTTGACCTGCATGTTTGTCCCCGACCATGAACTTGTGTTTAATTTCGGTACCCTGCTGCACCTCGGCTGCCATCGCAAGCAACTTGCGTCAGGGGTAGCGACCTGGTTGGACTCCCATCGCAGCAAGCCCATCCTTCCTTGTGGGCCGGCCTTAGTGAATATCGGGGCCTACTTATACTCCAATCACTGGCATGATTTATACTACTGCTTGCGGTGGTCCAGAGGATCCACTACTCCTGCAGTTACACTATGATATTAAAGATATAATTTCTTGCATTATCTGAAGCATCCAATCTGTTTTGTTCTTTCTCAAGACACTTCTATGCAAACATAGCTAAATAGAAAACAGATACATTAGTATCTGAGTGTGTTATCTCTGTATTAACATGAGCCATAACAATTGAATAGGTAGAGTAATAAGATTTCCGATTGTCCTTTGTAAAACTCGGACAACTTATGATATGTACAAATCACGGCCACTTTATTAGGTACACCTGTCCCAAATGTCGTTAACATTAACTTCTATCAGCCAATCACATTGCGGCAACTCAGTGCATTTAGGCATGTAGACATGGTCAAGCAATCTCCCGCAGTTCAAACGAGCTTTAGTATGGGGAAGAAAGGTGATTTGAGTGCCTTTGAACGTTTGGGATGGTTGTTGGTGCAGAAGGGCTGGTCTGAGTATTTCAGAAACTGCTGATCTCCCGGGGTTTTCAGCACAACCATCTCTAGGGTTTAAGAGAATGGTCCCAAAAAAAAAAAAACATCCAGTGAGCGGCAGTCTGTGGGCGGAAATGCCTTGTTGATGCCAGAGGTCAAAGGAGAATGGGCAGACTGGTTCAAGCTGATAGAAAGGCAACAGGGGGACTCAAATAGCCACGTTACAACCAAGGTAGGCAGAAGAGCATCTCTGAAGCACAGTACGGCGAATTTGAGGCAGATGGGCTTACAGCAGCAGAAGACCACACCGGGTTTCCACTCCTTTCAGCTAAGAAACAGGAAACTGAGGCTCCAATTTGCCAAGCTCATCGAAAAATTTGGGCAGTAGGAAGATTGGAAAAACGTTGCCCGGTCTGATGAGTCTCGATTTCTGCTGGACCCTTCGGATGGTAGGTTCAGAATTTGGCGTCAAACAAAAATGAAGCTGGATTTCCCTCCTGCCTTGTATCAACGGTTCAGGCTGGTGGTGGTGGTTGTCATGGTGTGGGGAATATTTTCTTGGCACTCTTTGGGCCCTTGGTACAAAATTGAGCATCGTTGCAACCCTTGTGGAATCTATCCCACAAAGAATTGGGCAGTTCTGAAGGCAAAAGGGGGTCCAACCCGTTACTAGCTTTGGTGTACCTAATAAAGTGGCCGGTGAGTGTATATCAGCTGTGCCACTAAGCTCTGCTCTTACACATTGTACTGGATCACGCTTATAAGTAGTTATCCTCACTATTAACAACATTCAACAACAATGTAATGAAAAGGGTAAAAAAAATCGGGGTTAAATTTTTACTGTTGGTTTTGAGTATGATGAAGTACAATTAATAGTGGGATTTTGACATCTGAACGTGTGTCACATACATTGTATTTGACTAGTGATGAGCGATTACGTTGACTATCGTCATCGGGTCGATAGTCGATATCGGCAATTATCAAGACGATTTCCGATAGTCGATAATAGATTATCGCCGAAAGACCATTAAAGTCTTGGGAGAGGAACAACATTTCATTTTTTACACCCAAACAGGGATGGAGAAGCGGAAAATTTAAAATCACAACAGTCAAATGAATAGTGTACTCTTAGGCAACACCACTTAGGTTATTAAAGCCACAGAAAAAAAGTCACAGACCATTCACATCCCTGTCTTGTACCACAGCTGGACCCTTAAACCCGCATCACCCCCAAATTAAAAAGTGCCAGAAGGCGTATGTTTGAACCATCATTTTACTTGAAATGCACATTGAATATCCTGTCCTGGAAGACAGCATTAGCCCCAAACCTGCATGACCCAGATTAAAAAGTGCCCGAAAAAGGAGTCTTTCAAACCACCCTTTTAGTTGAACTGGACATTGACTATACCTGTCCTGGACCGCAGTATACCCTTAACCTGTCTGACCACAGATTAAAAATGCCGGGGAAAAAAGGGGTCTTTCAACCCCATTTTAGTTGAACTGGACATTGACTATACCTGTCCTGGGCCACGCATGAGCCCCAAACCTGCATGTCTCCAGATTTAAAAAGTGCCCCAAAAAAGGGGTCTTTGAACCACATTTTAGTTTCACTGGACATTAACTTTTATCTGTCCTGTACCACAGTATGACCCTTAACCTGTCTGACCGCAGATTAAAAAGTGCTGGGAAAAGGAGTCTTTAAACCATTTTAGTTGAAGGACATTGAATCCTGTCCTGGGTCACGATGACCCCCAAACCTGCTGACCCCCAGTTTTTAAAAAGTGCCGCAAAAAGGGTCTTTGAACCCATTTTGGTTGAACTGGAATTAACTTATCTGTTGTCCCGCGTATGACCTTAAAATGTTCCCCAAAAATTTTTAAAAGGGCTGGGAAAAGGGTCTTTAAACCACCTTTTTTTGAACGGTTTGACATCCTGCCCCTGGGTAACCTACATTGTTCAAGTATTCCTGTCCTCCTTGTACTTTAGAAAATATTTTTATAGCTTTTTGTGCATGCCGTTTTTTAGAGTTTAATTCTAGAAAAACTTTTTAAATGGGGTGGAATCCCACCACATCTTTGTTCTTTTTTTTTAAAATGTTTTAAAAGGGGTTTGCTCACTACGGGGTTTGCCAGCTTTTTAAAGATCTTGCAAAAAAAGTCATTTTGCAATAGTGCCCCTTAGCTTTTTCTACCTACCCTTTTTTTGACAGCACATCACCCGACCCATTTTAAATTGTGAAGAACAAATTTCTGTTGGAAACCCACTTTTTTGAATAGGCCTTTGTATAACTGCATTTCACAGAAAATGCCCCAAAAATGCATAACATGCCTTTGAGCCACTTATGACAATTGTAAAGAAAAAATGTCTGTTAAAAAACAAATTTTTTTAAAATGGGACCTGTAGTTTGCTGCATTTAAAAGAGCTGAAAAAAAAATTTTTAAAAATGACTTCTCAGCCCCTGTTAAAAAATTTTGAGGGGGAAATGCCCCTTGAAACCACATTTTTGTTCCAAAGGACCATGATTATAGCTGTTCTACGCCCATGACCCCAAAAAATTATAAAAATGACTTTTAAACCATGTTAAAAATTGGAGGGGAAATGCCACTTAGAAGCCCCATTTTGTTCAAAGGGCCATGATTATAGCTTATCTCAAGCACCCCTGGGCCCCCAAAAAATTATAAAAGTGACTTTTCAGCAAATGTTAAAAATTGTGAGGAGAAAGCCATTAGAAACCCCCATTTTCGTTCCCCCGGACCCTGATTTTAAATTATCTCACAGCAACATGACCCAAAAAACCATTGACAATGCGAAAAATTCTAAAGTGAGGAGTAAATGGAATAGGTTTTTTCTTTTTAGTCTCCCCACAGCAAAACCAGCAAAAAAGAACTTTTGGGGAATGAGAATAAAAATTTTCAGTAAGAAAAATGTATTTTAAAAAAAGTTTTCAAGGGAAATTTCTGTTTGAAGAGGAATTTTGTAGACCCCGGAACTAATCGGTGACCCCGGCAAATTTGGGCCCCAACATCTCAGAGTCCTGCTGATTCTCTTGATGAGTCAGGCATTACAGACAAACGATCCCGATGCGTTTGTCTGTAATGATCCTCCCCCTGTGCTGAAGGTTTCCCCTCGATATGACGCGGTGCTGGGCAGGCAACACCTCTATGGCGTGGGAGTGAGCCGGGCCATTATCCTTTTGGATACCCCGAAATCGATTGGGTCCGGGAAAAATCCAAAAAAACGGTGTTGAGACGAGATAGTAGTTTCTCCATGATTTTAAATGGTCTCGTGTGTTGGTGTGTTTCCCTTGAATTACAGGTTGGGGGTGGTAAAAAAGATTCCCAGAGGTCCCCCATTAGGCTTCTACCCATTGCTGCTGCTGCTGTGGCTGAGCTATTGGATCTATGATGTCCGTCGTGAGTTTTTTCCACCGTGAATTTAAAGAACGTGAAGCAGACGCAACAGAGTTTCCATTGATCAATCAGAAGGTCTCATTTCCCTGCATTTTTATCTTTTTTTGGTGGGTGGAAGGAAAAGGTGAGTTTTTTTTTTGTCCCGGGGATCCAGGAGGGGGGCCCCCCGAAAACTTTTGTTCATTTTGAGGGGCCTTAATGCGAGGATCAGTTGGAGGAAAGGACATCCAAGAAATCATGTGAGAGTGGACCCCTTGTTTTTCCCAGCCTCTGGGTCGGGGCCCCTTAGCAAAGTCTTCTCATTTCCTCCCCATCAAACTCGCCCCAATCTTTCCCAAGGCAGGGACTTTGGTAAGTCGGTGTTAGGAATACCTCCTCCCTCCCCTACGCTTCCTCCGGACGCTTCAACACCCCCTGTTGCCTCGATGATGCCCCCCCCCCCCCCCCCCATGAGGTGTGCGCCGCCTTGACTGGCCCTGGACCCCGAACCACTGCCTAGTAAGCCCAAAAAAATTGAGAAATGTGGGCCCTTGTGGAACGAGGAGAGAAAGCCCCCGTGCGCTCGGCCCGTCCCCTCCTTTTCCATCGTGGGGGCCCTGATGTTTAGAGGTCCAAGGCGTTCCAGAACTAAGATCCCAAAATGTCATGTACAGGGGCTTGCCCGCCGCCCTTTTTGGGTGCTTCTTCAAAAACGGCAAGGATGGTGCGAGCTCTTTCACCTGTCCATCTCGGTGGTTAACCCCCCGAGGTCCGCACGCTGCTTGTCAGGCATGTGTCATTCGTATGCAAAAGGGCATTGCGTGCTCCCCAATTGCTGGAGATGTGGGGGGGGAATTCCAGGTGTTGCCACGTCAAAAAATGAGCAGTTGACAGGGACCCGAGCTGACGTGAAAACCCCCAGGCGGGAAAAGGGGTTTTCGAACGGCGGAAGTGCAACTCAGACCCCGAGCCTTCCTCAGCAGGGGTCGACCCGGGTGTCTTTAGAAAATTTTGGGACGGTTTTGGAATGTGCCAGGCAAGGGATGTTTCTCCGCCTACCGTCTTATGGGCGGCCAGAGATTTCGCCCTTATCGCACACCCCCTTGCCTGGCCAAGGTTCTTGTCACCCCGCCAGCGTCGGTTCGTTACGGAGAGCCGTCCACGCTCCCTTGACCCGTGTGTGGCGGTTCCCAAGCAGATTATTTAACACGGGGTGGTTTTTGGGCAGTGATGCCACGAGGACTTGTGGGAAAGAACCTGCACCATCCCTGCGGTTTTGAAAAGCTTGCGCCGAGCCTGGGCCACCCTCACCCCCAGAGACATCCCCCCAGCTCACCAGGAGCTGCCAGAGTTATAGCGGCCTTGGCCGTGCTTATAGTCATGTGCGGTGGTGAGATGGACTTTTCCGGACACAGAGCGAAAACGCGTTGAAAAATTTTGATGCAGGGTGGAAAAGGGAAAGGGGGGTTTTTGCAAGAAATGCCTGCCGGATCGGGGTTGGGGGCGGCAAGGGCCAAAAGTGGGGGAAAAAACCCCCCTGGTTCCCCCAGATGTAAAGGAACATTTCCAAAGGCAAAAGAATTTAGGTTTTTTGGGTTTGGGTGGTTTTGGGTTAAAGGTTTTTTGTCCCAAACCTGGAAGACAGAAGGTGGTGCTAGACTGGCCCCGGGAGGGTGAGGTGTCAAACTGGCAGAAGGGAAAAGGGGAGGATGGGTCCCCGGTGGTGTGGTGTACTGGGCGACGGTGGAGGCTGAACGGAGGTGATCCCTGTCAGATTTAGAGCATGGGCAGCTGGGAAGTTTGGTGGTGGCGGGGGAGGGGAGGCGGAGAAGAGGGTGTGACGTGGTTGGAAGCCCGGCATGGTGTGGGGTTTTTTGGCCAAGTGTTGCCCCCATTTCAACTATGCATTGTGCATGTGACTAGAATGTTTTTGGTGGGTTAAACACCTAAGATTCTTCCTCTATTTGCGTTTCGGCAAAAGGCGGCTATGAATCGTGGGTGAATCAGAGGCTTGCTCAAAGAAGCCCCGGCTTGAGAGGTCCGGACCCTTTTTTACGGGGATAAGCGAAAGGGGCGGGGGTTTACGCTGACGTGGGTGGCGTTAAATTTATATCAGGGATTCTGCGACCACCCCCTCCCCCTTTTTGAGGCGGGACCCGTACTGACACACCCCATCGTCTTCCTCCCATCCAGTGTGAAGGCTACAAGCAATTTGCTGAAAAAAACCCCTTGGTCCGGAAGCGTCTCATCATCATCAAAAAAAGGTGACTTCTCGTCGACATTCTGCATACAGGGGCTGCAGGTACAAGCAAGAGGCACTGCAAAGGCGTTGCAAAACCCCTGGGGGTTTTTTCATGGACCCGGTTCCATTTCTTCCCCTGAGGCATCAGTAATGGGGTCGAGCAGACAAAATCATCCTTTGGGGTTTTTGTCTTTTAAAAGCCTTCTGCCCCAAAGCATTTTTTTTCATCAAAGAGGTCTTAGAAAATGGATTATCCAAAAGTGGTGGGTCCCGAGTTGACATTTGGGCTGCCTTCGCTTCATGTTGGACGAATGCTGATGATGCTGATGACGACATTTGTGGCCATGACTGGGAGGACGAAGAGGTAAGACTGCTGGATGAAAGGTTGCATTAACCACGGGAGAACAGATTGGCAACGCTGTTCGTTACTGAGATTCACAGGGCCCCGACCCCGCGGGTGAAAAGGCTGACGGTCCTGCATCCCATGATCCGCTGGCATGGTTTATCGCCAGCACTACAGGGCACCTTCTTTGTACCTTACCTCCTTTTCCTACCCCCTTTTGTCGCTTACACCTGCATTTCGTCCATGTTTAGAAAGATAAAAATTTGAGAAGGTATGGAAGAGTTTTGGGAAAGTCTCTTATTTAAAAGATGGCAAATCACAGCTATTTTCAAATTTCCCCAAATCAAAACAAATTGCTGTATTCAAATTTTAAATGCAAGGTGCCTCTATCAACAATGCTGGACTGCGCCAAAGTGAAAAAAAGCGTATCTGAAATGTATACGGATAAAAAACGGGATTTTCTGCACCTAAAAATACTCCTGCGGTGATGCCAAATTGTGGTTTCAAATTTAAACGCAAGATTCCTCTATGAATAAAGCTGGACTGCGCCAAAGTGAAAAAACACCTATCTGAAATGTATACGGATAATAAACGGTATTTTTTGCACCTAAAAATACACCTGCGGTGACGACAAAATTGCTGTATTCAAATTTAAGTGCAAGGTTCCTCTATGAATAAAGCTGGACTGCGCCAAAGTGAAAAAAACACCTATCTGAAATGTATACGGATAATAAACGGTATTTTTTGCACCTAAAAATACACCTGCGGTGACGACAAAATTGCTGTATTCAAATTTAAGTGCAAGGTGCCTCTATCAACAAAGCTGGACTGTGCCAAAGTGAAAAAAACACCTATCTGAAATGTATACGGATAATAAACGGTATTTTTTGCACCTAAAAATACACCTGCGGTGACGACAAAATTGCTGTATTCAAATTTAAGTGCAAGGTGCCTCTATCAACAAAGCTGGACTGCGCCAAATTGAAAAAACACGTATCTGAAATGTATACGGATAATAAACGGTATTTTTTGCACCTAAAAATACACCTGTGGTGACGACAAAATTGCTGTATTCAAATTTAAGTGCAAGGTGCCTCTATCAACAAAGCTGGACTGTGCCAAAGTGAAAAAACACCTATCTGAAATGTATGCGGATAATAAAAGTGGAGTTTTGCACCTAACAAATAGACCTGCATTTACTAGAAAAGATCTGTATCCTAATATAAGTTCAGGCTGCCCTGAACTTAACAGAAAAACTGTTAATAAAAAGCTATTGCAATGCAATATCTAAACAAAGTCTGGGATGCACAATATCCAGTATCCTTTAAAGAGCTTGTCTGTGTTCGCCCGCGGCTCTGCCTCGCTCCCCCCCGTGATTTTACAGGGCTAGATGCTCCTTTAAAATTCTCAGCCTAAGTACCTAAAATCTACAAATCTCTAATCTACCTAAGTTCTAATGTTCACAGCTAAAACCATAGCTGTCTGTGTGAACAAATAGAACAATTTTGCTGAGCTGTTTGCTGAGCTGTTTGGACAGAGACCGAGCGCAAATCCTACTCCTAAGAGACACTCACACACACTCATCATGAACAGGAAGGGCAGTTCTATGTAAAACGAGGTCATGTGATTTTTCCAGCCAATCGCAACCATACACATCCCATTCATGACGTCGCACACACAGCTCACCCTGCTCTATTCTGTAAGCTGATTTGCTGGCCCCCAAAATGACAGGAAGCGCCGAAAAGGGCGCGATAGTAATAGATTATGCGCAGATTTTAACCTAAATTATCCGATCAACATAAAAACCGTGCCGATTTCAACTTTGTCGATAATAATCGCTCAACACTATTTTTGACTAATAAAAATGACAACAACTCGAGGACTCTAAGCCAAGCACTGAAAGCGTCAAAATATGAGCTGTGTAGAAAAAATTGGTAAACATGGTGTAAGAGTTGGGTAGTGGATCCGCCGGACCACCGCAAGCGATGGTAGTTAACCAGCCCCCTTGAGACGGTCAAACAGCTCCGAGATCAGTGGAAGAGGGTAGCGGTTTTTCACGGTGATCTTGTTTAGACCCCTATAGTCTATGCATGGACGGAGAGAACCATCCTTCTTCTGCACGAAGAAAAACCCGGCTCCGGCTGGGGAGGAGGACTTACGGATGAATCCTTTCTGCAGATTCTCCAGTATGTAGGCCGACATGGCCTGAGTCTCCGGCACGGACAGTGGGTAGACCCTCCCCCGCGGAGGACTGGTTTCTGGGAGGAGATCAATAGGGCAGTCGTAAGGCCGATGTGGTGGCAGCGAATCGGCCTCCTTCTCGGAGAATACATCCCCAAAGTCCTGGTACTCGGCCGGCAGGCCAGGCAACGGTTTGACAAGCGGGAGCGGAGAAGTGGTAGGCACCGGGCGTGGTACCTCCAAGCAGCGGTTCTGGCATTCCGGTCCCCAACGCAGGACTTTATATGTAGTTTCATTCCATATTTATTGGAAATAGATTTAAAATAATATTTTATGCAGATCAATTTTTATTCGAATAGGGGAAAATCTAGAAAATACTTTTTTAAGGACAGAAAAGTTAACTCTAAAATTCTTTCTTCGTAATAGTTTTAAAAAAATGTGGGAAGATTTATTATATGGATATTGGCTTTGCTACTGTGCTTTATATCTAAGGATGGATTTCATTTTTTAAGTAAATATCTATGATAAGGGTTCTCCATGCTAGAGTGCATCCTATCCCTAATTACATGTCTGTTAATTTGATTTCTCATAATCCCTGAAGTACTTGGTTAACAGAAGCAAAGCGGTATACATACTAATGGTTTGCTTTCCCCAAACTGTTCCTACTGGAAGAGAGCGCCTGGTGTGCAAATCTGAGGATGGAACAAAGATACACTAATTATCCTTCATTTATTTGTCTGCTTCAATGGTCCTAAATACCAAAGTGATTAATTAGCACAAGGCAACAAGGGCAGGATGTCACACCCTTCTCTGTGTTTAAGTGTTGGAAAAGGTTTTATTCAAGTGTTGACAACAACGTATATTTAATATTCCAAGAGGGCATAACGTATGGTTGAAACAGTTAATTGGCATTGGTTAAACCTTTACATAAGATTGTAGATATAATTAATATGTACTTAATGTGCCTTCACATTTACATGATTTTAAAAGCATTTCTAATTATTACTAATATTCGGTAAAAATAATACTTCTATCAGCAAGGATCAGAACAGACAAACAACAAGGCAAAATAAGGCTTGATATAATAGAAAACAAACCAATATTAATTGGTTTCTCTGTAGCATTTTTTGTACTTGTGAGTCTTATTATTCTGCCTTGTTAATAATCAGAATTGAAGCATGAACTTGAACAATATATTACACATTGTATATTGTTTATATTTTTTGCATGCCACTAACCAATGCATTTTACAAACACACTAAATATAATTTTGAGGATGATCGTAAAATGTGTACTGCTCAAATGACCATCAAGGATATGAACTTGATGTGAAAAGTATAGAACCGATAGCTGCTATGTACAAAGATTCCCCAACCACATCTATGTATAATATGTAAAAAAAAATGAATAAAACTAGAAGCTCACTGATATGTCCTGGATATTAATTTATAAAGAATCCTGTCACCAAACAGCAATTCAAAATCACAGGGTGCCAGTCAAACTTCAATAGGAAATATAAATTCATAAATGCAGGTGGCACTCCGCTTGAACTATCACATGCTAAGCTGGTACTTTATTAGTCAATATTAGTAAACAAAGGGTAAAAAGACTGATGAAAAAACACTCCAGGTAGGGCAATTTTTTTTCCAAATTTCCCAAAAATTCCAGAAAAGGGACTAAGGTAAAACATATTACTTTATAAAAAAAATTAAAGGGTTTTTTGGTCTTTAAAACTAAGCAAACCCTTTATAAAATTAATTACCCTTGGGTTTAACATAAAGAAGTTTTTTCCTGGGTCTGTGGGCGCTGACCTTTATGTATTGATAAAGGTCAGTTGATGACCGAAATATCTGGAACCTAGGTATTGTACATATATCACATTTCTTTGGAATTCTGGAATTGTTGAAAAAACATCTATGTGCATACCTGGAGTATTTTTTTCTTCACTCTTTTTTTCTTTGTACTGATATTGACTAAAAAAGTACAAAAATTATCTTTGTGTTTAATTTGGGTTGCATTTATGTTTTCTGTGTGCTTAAATTTATTGTCCCCCTTTGGGGCTGCGGTTTAAAAGCTTTTAAAATATTTTGTGCCTCGATTGCTTATGGCCAGCAGTGCACTTGAACAAATCCAGCACTCACAAAAACTAGGGACCTTATATATGAAAACTGTCTAATTGTAAGACTTTCTTTGTTGTCCATAACAAGCAATCAGAGATCCCCTTTTATTTTTTCAGAGCACTAAATGAAATAAAAGAGGAGAGCTGTCATTGGTTGCTATGGGCAACAAAAAAAAGTCTTACACCTAGACAGTTTTCATAAATAGCCCCTTAAATGTTTTTAAAAATTAAATTTTTTTAAGGTGACAACTATGAATCCGCATGCGTCATGTTTGTAACTTGACGCCAGCACACCAGTTCTAAATAGATATAGAGGCTAGAATAAAAATTTGGGGCAGTAGGGAAAGAAAGTGGGGATGCGTCAAACCTTTTGGAAATAACACCCCAAAAAAGGCGCCTAGAGTGGGTTTTGCCCAAACTTTGTATGGGGGTTTCTAACAATTTTGGTGCTTTAAAAAGTGTTGTTTTATGTTCCCCATTGCACCAAGTTTGGCCCTACGTCTGTTTATACATCTATAGAAATTTAAAATATACCAAAAAAAAAAAGACGGGGAAAAGGGAAATTTATGATTTTTTGGCCCCTTTTTTTCTATTTATCGTGCCTTTCTTTAAGGAGTTAAAAAAAAAGCAAACTAGGGTGCTGCATCAAAAAAATGTTGTGGCCCCGTATATAGAATTTCAAACAGTAGTTCGGGGAAAAATTGCACAGGAAAGGCACTTTTGGGAAAGCATCAAAAAATATGCCCCCTCACCAAAAATCGTTATACCCAAGGGATAAAACCCCACAAAATTTTTTTAACCCACATTCGACAGGGTTTTTAAAATACTGTTGCATTTTATACTAATCGATTTTGATTTGGAACACGTGAGTCGGTGCCAAGTTTCATGCATGTCGCCCCTAGTTTTTTTTTTTATTTTTTTTTAAAAGTTAGTTTTGGGTTTTGTTTAAGAAAAAAAAAATATGTATTTTTTTCTAAAAAGGAAAAAAAAAAAAAATCCCCCAAATGGGAGTGGTACGCGTTTTTGGATGGGGCCTCCAACTATCCAATAAATCCAGAAAAAAAAGTATTTGTACGGGTGTAGGAGAAAATAAAAAAGAACAGATATTGTACCATGCTATCACAGCACACAATGTTATCTCAACTTATTCAATGCTTTTCAATGACCTTTGTTTACAGTTTAGGGCAGATAAAACAAAAAAGCCGTGATTTTTACGGTTTAAGCTGTTTCTCTCTACATCTGGTTTTTCCCTTTTTTTTTCTTGTTCATTTTGGGAAAAAAGGTTTGGGCTTTTAAATTTTATTTTGGTACAAGTCCAAACATTTTTCTATTTTTCTCTATGTTTGTATGGTATTAAGGGGGTGAGCAATTTTTGGTACAAAATATGCTGGGAATTAAAATCTTTGTTTTTTCATGAAGTTTCTGTCTATCAATAGCAAAACAACAGTTTTTTGGGGGGATGGGAAATTAAAAAATCTAATAGTTTGCCCAGTCTTAGAGGGGGTTTTTAAAAATGCCTTGCTTCATGGGTCTGTTTTTTTTGAACTCAGGTTTTTGGGCTCAAGGGGATTGGGCAGGGAAAAAGTTAAATTTGGGAGCAAAATCTTCTCTGCTAACTTCTAGTTTAAGATTAAACTCTACATTTATGTTTTTCATGGCAGTTTTGCTGTACTCAAAGGGCCCCAAATACTCCCCGTGGGGCCCTGCTCTCCGATCCACCTTTAGTGACTCAATTGATTCCCGTTGAAAAGCAAAAAACTAGGGTCAAGGGCTGGCCCCCTGTTCTCTTACCAAAAATCTGCATTTTTTATCTATCTCTTACTGTTTGCCAACTGATCCTGGTTCTCTTCAGTGCTTTGCACCACACTGTCCACTTCTTTGCTGCTGGTTTTTCCATGCCAGACCAAAAGGATCAAGGGCCCTTTTAGGGGTGATACTGCTTCCCTTTTTTTAACGGGAGCGTAGTGGGTCCGCTGGGGCCAAACCCCAAAAAAATGGTGAAAGCCCACACCAGGGAGCGGGGGTCTAAGTTTGAAACCCCGGGTTTTACAAAAGCCCGCCGCCCAAATGGGCTTGCTGCGGCGGGGAAAAATACCAAAGGGCACTTCCCTGGCGGGACTTTTCTTTTCGTGGAGCCAAGGGGTTTAGGGGGGTACAAAATTTGTTTTAAAGGGTGAGTTTATAGTCGGGGAACAGGGGGTAGGTCAGGGAGGAGGGGGGAGGTTCGTGGCGTAGGATTTGGGAGCAAGGCGGAAGGTACCAGGAAACTTAGACAAGACAAAAATACTTTTCATTTGGCTCCAAAGGGGAATAAAGAACCGGCAGGGACGGGCCGGGGGGGTGAGCCCTTTTTTTTTGGTCAGCGGCCAGCAACTGCCAATTTTCCGGCTGTGGCCCTTTAAATCTGAGAAAGGGGGTGGGGCGGGCGCGTTTCCCCAGGAAAGCACAGACGCGTGCACCGGGGCCCGGACAGGGAGGGGCACGGAGTCAGGGAGCCTGGGCGGGGTGGTACCGGGGTCTCCGGGGGAACGGTGCCCCACAAGGGCCCCGGGGAAAAGGACCAGGGGCCCTTTGGCCCCCGGTAGCGGGGAGGGGGGGTTTGGGGGGAACCGGGGCGCGCCCCGGGAGCCCGTCCCACGGGCTGCGGCGCTGTCCGTGACACTTCTGTTCTTTGGAAAGCACTTTCTGAAAATTTGTTTATCTTATATAATGTCCTCTTGCACAAGCTACTGAATATATGCAGCTGTACCTACATGATGATAAGGACATATACTGTACATAAAGTGGGCCTCATGTATTAAAACCGTCTACTTATAACACTTTCTTTGTTGCCCATAACAACCAATCAGAGCTCCCCTTTCATTTCATATAGTGCTCTGAAAAAATTAAAGGGGAGCTCTGGTTGGTTGCTATGGCAACAAAGAAAGTCTTACATCTACACAGTTTTCATACATGCCCCACAATGTTGGACTGAAGTACCTTGGGCCCACCAGAGGAAATTATTTTGAGACCCACCAGAGTCTCAGGAAAGTATCCTGAGGGTCCACTCTCTGTCTCTATAGGACATGTGCACAACCACTTTCAAGTAATCTATGCCTATGCAGGGGTTACCCCTGATGAACCCTATAGAATTTTTGGAGGAAACGCGTCGGGTCTTGAAAAAAATCACATGGGTTTTTTGAATTAATGATACAACGGAACGTTGTTTTTGTTTTTGTTTGTGGGCCTTGAACAAATCACACAGGTTTCTGAATCAATGATACAACAGAACGTTGTTTTTTTTTTGTTTGTTTTTTTTTTCTTGTTCTGTACATGTGACTAAAAAGAATGATTTTATGTGGATAGAATTGTTTCTCCTGGAGTGTCTATAGTACATATGGGAGTCGTGCTGGTATCCTTTTAGGAACTGTTTAAGGGGTCTGACCTAGGGTGCGCTCTCAATAGGTGGGGCCGCTCCTGTTGGGGCGACTACTCCGCCGAGGGGGGGCAATTTTCACCCCTTGAGTCAGTACCACTATATTGGATATTTAGATTTAGAGGAACCAGCATTTCTTCCTCTCTAGGAGAACAAATTTTGGTGTTTGTTGCTGTGGGTCCTCCATTTTGGAGGGCATTCTTTTAAGGCATATCAAGTAAAAGTTATTTTTTTAATGGTGGGTTTTTTTCTTCACTGTGAATTTTTGCTACAAATTTAACCCAAATAGGCAAAATTAGATTTATGTCTGTGAGTTTTTTCTATGCAGGGATTAATAGGATATATTGTAATTGGTTCTACAGTCGGCTCTGCAAATCGTCTTGGTCCCCAAAATATTAAGTATACGTTATTTTGACATGTTATGTGCCAGTCCGAGCTTGTATACATATGCCTAAATGTAGGAACTTCATTTCACTTGCAACATAAATGTCCATCCTTTTGTGGAAAAAGGTTATCTTCTACATTCAATAACAAACATAGCTCGAAAAAAAAACTTAAGCCAAACTTATCCTTCTTATAACACAACTGAAAGAAATAATAGAAAAATATACAAACACTGTTCAGTAATTACACAACTTTTTGATTTAATTCAAGACACGTTTGGTGCCTAGATAAACAGTGTCAATGGTGAAGTAAAGACAAAAGCATGGGATGTTTTTAGGTGAGGGTGACAGGATTTGACAATGAACTCACTATAAGGAAGAAAAGACAGATCAGAGTTAAATGCAGATTCAAAATCTTAGGTCTAGGGAATCATACTTTTACAGACAGAGATAGGAATATTATATTAAGAAGAACAAGAAGCAGAGTTCAAATGATAGTTATAGAAATATTACATGTAAATGGGTTTTCCCATTAAGCTGCTCTTCAGACCCAACTTCAGACTCCTACTTCCTGTTCAGGCTGTGTTTGGTTCTATAGCAGTTATTGTCATACCAGCTCTGTCTTTCCTAGCTGAGCCTGTTCGAGGGACATTGGTGATGTAAGGGTATTAAAAGCAAGGCTACAGAGCTCTAAAGGGCTTAAATTTGTCTGTAATAACAATACATAGAATCCTGTGCTGCCGATAAGACATAACAGATAGTGACCATCCAGGGCAGAGCTTCTACAGCAGAAAAGAGGTCGTTGGTAACCTTCTGTAACTGCTCTAACTCAGAAATGAATCAAAATTAGAACAACAATTGGAAACATTTATCAAGGCAGTTGCACCAGAATTCTGGCACAATTTGTGCCAAATAATGTCTTACGTGCTTTACATCACATTAACTATGTGTTTAAGAGAGTTGTCAGACACTCTTGTGCCTTGTCCGGCTAAGGGGCTTGACCTTGGTAAAAGGGGTGTGGCTTCACATAATGGGGCATGGCATAACATGTGCCCAAAAATTGGCCAGAATTTTGTCACAGTTAGTGGCATAAAAGTAAGCCAACTTAGTGGTGGCATAAAGTTAGATTAGACAGTTTTATGAACACAGATTTATGCCTATTCTAGCTTAAAACTGTCTTACCGTTAGACACCATTGATAAATGTGCCCCAACGTGTTTGGTTATAATCTTTATTTACCTTTGCCCTGATGTTTAAAACTACACAGTGTGATTGGAAAACCCCTTTATGGCGGAAGTAACAGGATAACTTTTGTGAGAGGATGTCCATAGCACTTTTTGTGACCTCCATCCATCAATAGGATAAAATGACGGTGGTGGTAGGAAAGCAGCCTGCCACATGATCAATCCATTAAAGTGAGTGAGTTTACAGTATACAAAATAACATAATGCGTTCTTAGCACAAATGCAGCTTCAATTTATCAATTGTTGGTGGCAGTCCGTAAGCAATTTTCCACAAAGTCTGTTCAGCATCCAAAGACTTGTATAATTTGCTATAGGCACCAAAAATACAGTTTTAAAATGTAGATGAGAAGTATTAGCCCAATGTAAATCAATGATTATTAAAACATAATAATTCATAGATTCTCTTTAATAGTTTCACATTAAAATATTCAGTTTGGTTGCTAGGGAACAATCGGGTGTGGTGGAAATTTTCTACTACATATTTTTCTGTAAATCCTCAGCACAGTCACCAGCTGTAGCAGGGGCATAGCTAAAGGCTCATGGGCACTGGTGCAAAACTTCAGAATAGGACTTCCTCTCCCAGAGCAACTCCTCTCCCTCTTCTCCATGTCTGAGGACCACTACTTATTAACAACAGGTTTCAGACTTGGCATGATGGATGCTGCAATGTAGCATGCTGCTCCGGAGCTCCCTGGCAACCTGCTGCTCTTCACTTCTAGATTCTGGACCCAATACACAGCAAAGGATCACACTGTTTTCACTTACACTGGATGGTAAGCCTCTCCTGAGTGTTGGAATGAGAACCCAGAAGGGAAGAGGAGAATCTCCCCAGGAGCTCCAGAGTGGCAGCTGTGGTGGCACGAAGGGTAAGTATATATATATATATATATTTTTCCGATGCTGGCCCCACTTCAAATAAATGTTCTTCCTCTCGACCACCCCTTTAAATAATAAAATCTAATTTTTATGTCACGATATTAAAGCTATAAATTAATTTTCACCTTATGGATTAAATAACACAATAATTTTAGACACGGTTTTATATATTCCAACTAAATAAAGTGTTTTTTTTATTATTATTGTTAAACAGGTTTTATGTATACTATATATTTATTTATATTTTTATATTTACTTTTTTTTCCTTTGTCCCATTATAAAACCAGATTATGTGATGGCTGTTATGATACACAGCAATACAATAATATATTTCTATGTTTAGTAACTTAGACATTCAGCTTATTAGACCCTATCCATGTCAGAGCCTAGTAGGCTTCTGTACATCATAAGCACCCTGTGATCGCATTGCTGGGTGCTGACCGTTAGACAGAAGGAGCCACCACACCTCTGTATAACTAAATGCTGCAACTGCTGATAGCTCTGCCTGCATTGTGTAAGTGCCAGCTGTGATAACTATATCCAGAGCCGGAACGAGGCAGAAAAACAGCCCTGGCACCAAGTCCCCACCAGCCCAAATACAATATCCACCCCTGAATTTTGCTTTGTTCATGCACCTCACCACTTTCTAAAATAAATAACACCATTGACACAAGTAAGAAAGTAAAAATCATGCATAGAAATTCCTAATCATAAGCTCGGGGACAGATGTACATTCACCTTTAAAATCAGGGACAAGTGTACACCAAGACCATACTAACACCAATCTAACCTACAATACTACCATATAGTGACCATGTAATGTCCAGATAACAGTTCAGGTTGCCATCACATAACAGTACATATAGCACTAATCCAATATAGAAGAAAAATATACACTGACATCCAGGGACTTACGAGAGATGTCTTCTCTGTTTGTAATTGTTCACTTTCCCTTTTCTTCTCCATCTGGTGGCTGTGCTGAGGATTTGCAGAAAAATCTGTAGTAGAAAATTTCCACCACACCCAATTATTCCCTAGCAACCAAACCAGCCACAATTTGTCCCTGCAGAATGTATCACATAGTCATCTTAGACTTCTCACTTTTCCAACATCTGTGTATCAACTGGTAATAATGACTGTCTTGTGCCCCAAACAGTAAAATTGCCCATAGGACGCCTATTGGTCTTATGCTTGTGCACCCAGTTTTAGTTTTCTTTTGTGTCCACATGTAGTAGGTAAGTAAACCCCCGATATAATTGGTAGGTAGACCCTTTCAGGTAGATAGATCCCAATTAGGTAGGTAGGCCCCTTCATTAAGGAGGTCGGTAGGTAGGTTGGCCCCCCATTGGAGAGGTATACAGGCCCACTATTAGGTAGGTATATGGGCACCAAATAGGTAGGTAGATATACAGTATAGGTTCTCTCAGTAGGTAGGTAAATAGGCCCCCAGGATGTGCATACAGTTGCAAGGACCCGTCAGAGCTTGGAGCTTACCAGAGGATTTACTAACTCCCTGTAGGCCAGATGGAGCAGATTACCAATCTGGGTCTTACTGCATCTTTTGACCCAGTGATGCAGTTGTGTGGTGAGCAGGGCCTGTGGGTCTCTGTAGCTCAGGAGCCTGGATGGAAGTGTGATCACTGCTACCTATGTAGCTATGCCACTGAGCTGTAGACTATCCATATACTACAAATAGTGATGTTCACTATAAAGATCTGACAAAAGGTGCATGGAATTTTATAAAACCCCATTCACTAGCATTAAACTATACAACACATCCACTACATGTTGATACCGTATATACCTGAGATAGTTATTTTTAGTGCTAACTGTAAATGTTTTTATTTCATGTCATGTATGAAAGGATGAGCAAGGCACATGTCAATCAATTTTATTCTTACCCTAAATGCTAAGTTAAATATTACTTGACCCAGAACACACATCCTACATTTTAGGGCTGATTTCACAGGCCACTAGTATACAATGGAATAATACCCATGTACTCTTAAACTTTCAAAATGAAAGTACTAATTGAAGACTTTTTATTTGTAGCAATAACCATAGTCTTGAAATCCACAACTATCTTTAAGGGAATCTGAATATTGATCATCTGCATCTAGCAAGAATACCTAGAGTTTGCCCTTGGCAATTTTCTTGATCTCTTTGAATTTTCCCCCCAGGTGACATATAGCATCTTCCCTAAAGTATTCTACATTGCAACATTATTCTAATGCATTTCATCTACAATGCTATAAGATCCAGTATCTTGACTTCTCTGAAGTAAAATTCATCAAGGCTGCTTTAAAAATGTGCATTCAAGTTCAATATATGTTTTCACTTTAGGTCTATAAGTATCTGTACAGCAACACAACTTTTATAATTTAGCCTCTATACACCACCACAATCGAATTAAACAAAACCATTAGAGATGGGCGAATTTCTCAAAAATTCGATTTTCCGACAAAATTTGTTTCGGTCCGAATTGCTTTGGGACGAATCGCGTTAAAAAACAGCTATTTCTAGGCTGCACTGAGCCTGCAGGGTGCTGTAGAACATTGTGCCATGCTTAAATATGCAGAGGGAGCTTGGTTTGGTCTTCATACAATGTTGTGTTTTAGATTTACTATCAAAAAACATCCAGATTTCCACTTGTATCTAGTGTCATTAGCCAGACCACTCTCCATGATTACTGACAGAAAACAAATTAATAACGAGAGTATGTAGTCCCAAATAATTTATAAATTACAAATTTTATTCATATCAAATATATAATACAAAAATGTAGAAAGCACACAAAACAGGCCCCAATAAAAAACTGCAAGGGTCCAATACATATCAGAATAACAGTAGATGTTATTTTACCACAGTAATTACAGTCTCCATTATGTTGTATAACAACAATGGTGCTAAGTTGATCACAATACAAGTAAACATTACATTTAAAACTAATGGTGAACACAGAGCTTAATGCATAGTTAAAGGTGTGTGTGTCTGTGCACCACAGTCATTAAACACCACTGCCAAATATACCAGAAGTAATAATATAGCCCAAAGACATGTAGAGATGACAGTCAATATGGCAGAGGGGAATGGAGACCATTACCAAAAAAGTGACCAGGACCACGCAGACCCCAACGCGCGTTTCGCGTAGATCGCTTCCTCAGGGGGTAATGCTGAAGTACTCACACCCGATTTAAATACCTGGAGCGATGTTGATGTCACACCGGAGACGCCTATCGGCGCATGCGCCGAGTTCGAAAGGAGACGCTGACCCGTGCCCCACTTCCGGCAGTCATGAGCCAGTGCGCACGCGTGGAGAAGAATCTCCGGGCATGCGCACAGCACATCAAGACGCCGAGGCGGCCGGCGCTGAATTCCCACACGGCGAATGCGTACTCACATCCGACCAAGTGCACAGAAGAAACACATTCTGCGCATCCAATCAGGTATAATATATAGTGCGGACATTTCAGGTATTATGTTATGACTCACCCGATGCCAATATAAATATGTGTATATAACTCCAGCCACAGATGGACATACATAAAATAATCAAAAAACAACCCATAAATTGACATGTAGCCATGTAGGCAGAATATATATCTTCACTGGAGTGGGATGTCAAAGTTCACAGAAAAGCATCTGATACTGTCCTTTAAACATGGGGTCCATACACTAGATGGGAGTAAAACAGAAAGAAGAGAAACTACAGTTAAAAACAATTAAAAGATGATGATGACACAAAGACAAAAGTCCAACCCACGCATAAACAGAAGGCTAGCTCCAATAAATTAATTACAAATTGAATAGGAACTCCAGCACAAGAAATCCCAACCAGAGGATCATACAATACCCAAATAGTGATTATAGCCCAAAAGATTATAAAGCTGGAATTGCATAGGGGGAGAGCATCACAAAAAAGATGCAAAACTCAATTTCTCATTAAGGCCTTTTGGGGACATGGTATCCAGAGTTGTAATCCATCTGGCCTCCTTTTGTTCTAAGCAACGCATTGCATTTCCACCCCGGATGCCTAGATGGACCAGATCTATTCCAAATACTTTGAGTCCCCTAGGGTCACAATTATGATGCTGTAAAAAGTGTTTAGGGAGAGTTTTTAATTGCAGTAAGTCCATCATTTCCTTTGCTGCCAAAATATCCCGCACATGTTCACGTACTCTAGTTTTCAATTCTTGCGTTGTAATGCCCACATAAATTTTTGTGCAAGGACATTGGGCCACATATATCACGTTTCTAGTACTACAAGTGATATAATGTCGAATCTGAAAAATTCGATCTGCCCCTATTATTGGAAAGGTCTTAGTTCTTTGCATATTGGGACAGGCCACGCATTTACAGCATGGAAAGAATCCCTGGGTCGGACCCCTTGAGCTAAACGGGGTATTGTTTGCCGAAATCTAATGGCTCTTAACCAAAAAATCCCTTAAATTGGGTGCTCTTTTCGCTACCATCAAGGGAAAATCTGTGATTTCTTTACCCAAAATGGGGTCGGTCTTCAAAACACCCCAATGTGTGGTTAGTATTTGACGTAAGTTAGACCACTGACAGTTATACGTCGTAATGAACCGAGTATGGTCATGGCTAATCCTCTTTTTGTGTTGTAATAATTGATTGCGGGAACTCCTTTTTGCGCGATAATATGCTTTCTTTGTAGATCTTTTACTATATCCTCTCTCCCAAAAGCGCCTATGTAAATCTCGTGCTTGAGTCTCGAACCTTGTCTCAGATGAGCAGATCCTGCATACTCGCAGGAACTGACCCACTGGAATAGCTTCAATATGAGTTCTTTTATGAAAGGAAGAGGCATGTAGAAGTGAGTTCACTGCAGTGGCCTTGCGAAAGACATCCGTTTCTACCATACCTACTTCATTTACTTCAATAGAGATGTCAAGGAACTCAATTTTTTTGTCATCCGCATTAAAAGTTAACTTGATGTTATAGTCATTTTGATTTAATTGGTTCATGAACAGAGTAAGCTGAGACATCGACCCCCTCCAAAAAAAGAGGACATCGTCGAGGGTATTCACCCAAAAACACTAAAACACAATAAACTGCTTGAAATTGTCATGATGGAAAACCCCCCCTTTTTCCCCCAGTCCCCAAAAAAAATAGATTGGCATACGCCGGGGCGCATGCCCCCCCCCATGGGGGTTTCCCCCCCACTGTTGGAAAAACAGTTGCTAAAAAAGACAAAAAAAATTGGGTGTCAAAAAAATCTGATTTAATTCCAACAATAGTTTCCGAAAAATTTTAAAGGACCCCAACCCACTAGCTTTTAAAAAAATTTCCCCGGGGCCTTTAAATCCATCCCTTTTAGGGTTTGATGGTAAGGGACTCTACCCCGGGGTTTAATTTGGATCCCATCGTTTCCCCCTTAGGATTTCCAGGGTGTCTTGAACTTACGATGGAAACTTTCCCAAAAAAATTGTTTAAGTAGTAGTCGATAAATTTTACGGCGGGTACATAGTCCCTCCAGCCCTAAAAAACAATCGGGGGTAGGTGGTGAGGGATTTTTTATAAACCCTTGGGGAGCAAAAAGGGTTGGGATCTTTGGAAAATTTTCCAAGGGGAACTGTAACAGATTTTTTTGGGGAAATTGATTCCCTTACAAAAGGGCCCCTTTAAAACAATGCCCTTTGCAACTCTCCAAAAAAAATTCAAAATGGGTTTTATAAGGCATTTTTTGATATGTCTGTTTGTCTTCAGTTGTCGTGAGTCCTCTCTTCATATTTATCGGGTGGGCCAAATTTACGATATTTCCCCCCCCCTTTTGCCCGGTTTAAAAAAACCACATCTTTCATCGACTGCAATTCCTAATTGCCCCGTCTTTGTTGCTGTAAAAATTTTTTTTACCATAGTTTTGAGGGGCAATTTCATTAAACTTGGAAAAAATTTTACAAAAATTTGAAATGGTGGGGCCCCACCCGGCAAGGGAGGAAAAACTGAGGACTTTGGGGATGCCGTAATGGAAAAAGGACTGTTGTTGGGGGCCCCTTTTTGTTCTAAAAGTTTGGTTCCCCCTGAATTTCCGGGGGATTCCTTCCCCCCTGGTTTAAAAACCCATTTATCAAATTTTTTTTATTGGCGGACAATTTTTAAATTCTAATTTCCTTTGCAAATAAATTTCAAAAATCCCTTTTGGGGTGTGAAAAATGAAAAAATTTATTTGTTGGGGAAGGGGAAAATTAGTCCTAGACTCAGAACATCCTGTTGTTTTTTAGTCAGGAATTTTAGAAGGAAAAAAAATGAAATTTCCCTTTTGTTTATTTTTCTTTGGGCTTTAGGTCTTGGAGGGGGGAATTATGCTGGGGCCCAAAAGGGTTTCTATTTCTCTTTGGATTTTCCAGGCCCCCATTTTCCCCCACCATTTTTTATTTTGGCGCAAACCCATTGTAAATCCTTTATGCGCTTTGTAAAATGATATGGGTCCTGTTTTAGGGGTCTAAAAACTGGGTTTTGAGCGAGGGCCCTTATTTTCCAAGTGTTTTCCCTTTTTATTTCCCCCCCCAAAAATGTAAGTCGTTAATGTTCCCTTTGGGGCTTTTTGGTTTTCAATTACAAATTTCCTTTTTTCCCCTTTGGAAACCCGTCTTTTTCACAAATTTATTATTAAATCTTTCCAAACCCCCTTTTGGGGGAGGCGGTTCTTCAGTTTTAGTTTGGCCTCCTTTAGTTTTAACCTCAATTTTTTCTAAATTCTACATGTTGGTTTTTGGGTAAGTAGAACCCCTAAAACCCCACGTAGCAATTTTTTGCAACCCTTTTTTCCCCACTTTTTTCTGAAAGTCTCATTATCCATCATAAATAGTGTTGAGCGATTGAGTTGGCTATCGAGATCGATTGAAGGGCGATAGTTTTGGGCCGGACGATAAAAGGGTTTTTTGATAGGTGAAAACATCGATTTGCGCGGAAAGACCCTTAAAGTCTAAAGGGGTGAGGCCAAAAAACGCCTTTTAAATTTTTACACACCAAAACAAAAGGTGGAAGAAGCGAAATTAAACATCGCCACAAAGTCAAATGGATCGGGGTACCATCCTTTGGCCCAAACACTTAGTTTTTAAAAGTACCCGAAAAAAAATCCCCAGACCATTTACTATCCCTGTTTGTACCACCAGCTACCTTAAACCTTTCATCACCCAAAAAAATTTAAAAAGGCAAGAAAAAAAGTATGATTTGAACCTTTTTATGTTACTTGGGGAACTGGACATTGAATTCCCCGTCCCGGAACGCAGCATGAGCCCCCAAAACCCGGGATTGGGCCCCCCACATTTAAAAGGGCCGGGAAAAAAAAAGCTTTCAACCAAAACCCTTTTAGTTTGAAATGGAATTGACTAAAACTTTTCCTGGGCCACGCATGAAACCCAAAAAACCCGCATGACCCCCCCCAAAATTTAAAAAGTGCCGGGAAAAAAAAAGTCTTTCAACACATTTTAGTTTTTTAAAAAAGGGGCCATTGACTATACCTGTCCTGGGCCCCAGCATAGCCCCAAACCTGAAAGCCCCCACATTTAAAAAGTGCCGCAAAAAAAAAGTCTTTCAACCACCATTTTGTTGAATCGGACATTGACAATACTGTCATGGGCCCCAGCATGAGCCCCCAAAATCCCGATTTACCCCCATTTTAAAAATGCCCGAAAAAGGGGTCTTTCAACCACCCTTTTTGTTGAAAATGGAATTGATTAAATTTCATGTCCGGGCCCACAGCATGAGCCCCCCAAACCTTGCATGACCCCCACATTTAAAAAAGTGCCGGGAAAAAGGTGTCTTTCAACCCCACCATTTTTTGTTTAACTGGGACATTGAAATTTTACCTGTCCCGGGCCCCCCAGCATGAGCCCCAAACCTGCATGAACCCCCCATTTTCCCAAAAGTCCGGGAAAAAAAGGGTCTTTAAAAAACCTTTTTTGTTTGAACTGGGGCATTGGGGCTTTTCCTTTTTGGGCCACAGGGATTTAGCCCCAAAACCCCGGAAAGACCCCCAAAATTTAAAAAAGGCGGAAAAAAAGGGGTCTTTCAAACCCCCTTTTTAGTTTTTAATGGAAAATTGGGCTTTTAAAATTCCCCGGGGCACAGGAAAGAGCCCAAAAAACCTGCATGAAAACCCCCACCATTTTAAAAATTTTGCGGGAAAAAAAGGAGGGCTTTCAAACCCCCCCCCATTTTTGTTGAACTTTGGGCATTGGACTTTTACCTGTCCGGGGCCCCCAGCATGAGGGCCCCAAAAACCCGCAGACCCCCACATTTAAAAAATGCCGGAAAAAAGGGGTCTTTCAACCACCATTTTAGTTTCATGGAAATTTTACTATACCTGTTTTTGGGGGGCGCATGAGCCCCCCAAACCCGCATGACCCCCCCCATTTAAAAAGTGCTGGAAAAAGGGGTTTTTTAAAACCCCGTTTTAGTTGAAACTGGACATTGACTATTTCCTGTCTGGGCCACAGCATGAAAACCCCCAAAAACCCGCCAAAGGGCCCCCAAATTTTAAAAAATGCCGGGAAAAAAAAGTCTTTCAACCCCCTTTTTTTTTTGAAATGGACATTGACTATACCCGTCCTTGGGGCCACAGATGAGCCCCCAAACCCGCAAGACCCCAAAATTAAAAAGTGCTGCAAAAAAAGGGGTTTTTTCAACCAAACCCTTTTTTGTTGAAAAATGGACTTGAAGAACCTGTTTCCCGGGCCCCGGCAATGAGCCCCAAAATGCATGACCCCCCACCCCTTTAAAAAAGTGCCGGGAAAAGGAGGGCTTTTAACCCCCCCCTTTTAGGGTTTTAAACGGACATTGAATATACCGTTGGGCCACAGAAAGAGCCCCAAAAACCCGCAGAACCCCCCAAAAAAAATTTTTAAAAAAATGGGGGAAAAAAAGGGGTTTTTTTCCCCCACAATTTTTGTTTTTAAATGGACATTTGGGCTATACCTGTCCTGGGCCACGATGAGCCCCCAAAACCTGCAAAACCCCCCACATTTAAAAAGTTCCCGGGAAAAAAGGGTCTTTCAACCCACCTTTTTTGTTGAAATGGCATTGACTTACCCGTCCTGGGCCCCAGCAAAGGGAAACCAAAGGGGGGAGTTACAGTGGGTGCGGTGAAAACCCCGGTGGCATCCTTTAAACTTTTTAAAACAGGTTTAAAATGGGCCCGAAGGCGCACAACCCAAAACTGTCGTGCTGAAACAGGGGTGCGGGAAACGGGGAAATGTGAGAACTTCCCCCCTTCCCCGGGACACAGTCAATTTAATTGGGGGAGCGCTTGGGCCCCCCCGTTTTGAGTGTGGGGCCAAATTGAGCCTTCACTTGGAAATATGGTGGTTAACGCCCCTGTTACACACGGTGACCCCTTTTTCCCTTGGGGATTCTTTTTCTCATTTTACTCAACGTGCGGAGGAAATGGTCTCTGTACTTTTTCTCTGCCCGTGCTCCATATCCATGTCTCTGAATAACCTACTTTGGGTAAGTTTTCCTGTACCCCCCTTGTACAATTAGAGGAATTTTTTTAACAGTTTTTGTACTTGCAGTTTTTTTGTATTTAAATTCTAGAAAACACTTTTTTAAAATAGGATGGAATCCCACCTTTCTTGTTTTCTTTTTTTTTGTTTTAAAATGGGTTGCTAATACAGGGTTGATAGCTTTGTTAAAGTCTTGCAAAAAAAGTATTTTGCAATTGTGTATTAACAGTGTCCTACCTTTTTTGTTTTAAAAGCACCATCCCCCTTGACCCCACTCTTGAAATTTGAAGAACAAAGTGGTTAGAACACATTTTTTAAATAGGACTGTAGTATAGTGCATGTCCAAAAAAACCCCCCCAAAAATTAAAAGCTGCCCCTTGAGCCACTTTGGTCAATTGTGAAGAACAAATGTCTTTTTAGAAACAACATTTTTTATAAAGGACTTTTATTGCTGATTTCAAAAGCACATGACCCAAAAAAAATTTTTAAAAATGACTTTCAGCCAAATTTTAAAATTGTGAGGGGGAAATCCCACTTAAAAAATTTTCTTTTCCAAATTTAAATGTTTTTTGTATCTCAAGCAAAAAATGACCTTCAAAAACCATTGAAAATGCGAAAAACTTAAGATAAGTGAGTAAATGGAAACGGGTTGTATGAAACCTTGCTGTTTTTACAGTCTCCCCCACAGCAAAACCCGAAAATGAACTGTTGGGAAAAGAGAATAAAATTGCAGTAAGAAAAGATCATTTTTTAAAAAAAGTTTTCAAGGGCCATTTCTGTTTGAAAAGGGAAAGTGAAGTAGCCCCCCAACTAAACGGTGACCCCGGAATTGGGGGCCAAAATCACAGGAAACCCTGTTTATTATTTGATGAAAGTCAAACGATCCCCCTTATTTGGAAAGCCCGGTGGTTTGTTGTAATGACCCTCCGCTGTGTGAAGGTCCGTAGTTTTGAGTGGTGCTGGCAGGAAAAAAATCTATGGGTGCGAGCCCGCTCGGGAAAATTGTCCTTTTGGTACCCAGAAATCTTTTTGGGGCCGGGAACACAGAAAAAATCGGTGTTTAGACCCCGATAGTCGTGCACCATGATCTAAGCGATTCTGTTGTTGGATGTGTGCCCCGCATTGCATGCGTGGGAGGTGGTAAACAAA